>PNEQ01034539.1:37489-151326 GCA_003012365.1 Medauroidea extradentata
TTTTTTTTTTTTTTTTTTTTTTTTTTTTTTTTTTTTTTTTTTTTTTTTTTTTTTTTTTTTTTTTTTTTTTTTTTTTTTTTTTTTTTTTTTTTTTTTTTTTTTTTTTTTTTTTTTTTTTTTTTTTTTTTTTTTTTTTTTTTTTTTTTTTTTTTTTTTTTTTTTTTTTTTTTTTTTTTTTTTTTTTTTTTTTTTTTTCGCGTTTCATCCTCTGCAAATATCGTTTTCATCCTCAATGGTTTCAGGTTCTATCCTTTACAAATAAAATGTTCTATCCCCAACGAAATCAGTTACATCAGCCTCTGCTGATTCGGGATACATTCTCCATTAATTTCAGCTGCATACTCTTCATTTTCGGCTGTCTCCCTCTGCTGATTCGTGCTCGATCCATGCGGTTACATTAGTGGTTTCGGGAAGGCCTTGCTATTTAGTTTTGCAGTGGTTTCGAAAATATTTTTTTTTAAACACAAGTTAATACATATCTCAAAAATTAATTCTTACTGTTTGAAGACGTATATATTGCCGCGGAGCTAAATTTTTGAGTTTTATTTTCGCAGGCACGTTGCGCCGAACTTTGTTTAAATTAAATGAACCAAGATGCGTGGGTCGTCTGTTGCAATAGAGTTTCGTCAGAAGCGGGCCACTGCTGACCGATTGTTGCAACATGCGGTGTCGTTGTCGTGATAGTTTGCAGTTTTGGAAGCGCTTGGCTTAACTCTTGTAGCGAAATTGGGGCGTTCCCGGGTAAACACTCCAGTGGTGCGCCAATTATAGGCGGGTTTTCGCTGACTGGTCGGGCGCGTCGTAGGAGGGGCGGTGCTGTGGTAGGGCGTCGGTCGCCTAGGTGCGGGTGATTATCGTCTTGATCATTGCCAGAGTCAGACCTTCCCAGCGAGTCGACCTCACCGAGAGAGCTAAAGTCAGTAAGTCACTGCTGGGTGGGCCTCCTGCCTCACCCGGACATCTAGTTAAAGTAGTAGACGTAATAAAATCCAGTAATGTTAATGTAAACCGTAGAGTAAGTAATGTTTAAATAGAAGCCTTAAGTCGGGAACACCAAGGTCACGAACCATTCCACAGACCTTTCGTCTGTACCTTAGTACGAAAAATTGTATTAATTTGTTTAAATTGTAACTTCGAGTTTAGAGTTGACTTTGATTTTTAAAATTATCCGAGATAAAGGTTATTATTCTTTCCAATTGTTAAATATTTTAAAATTCTTTTTAATGTAACTTACATGTTGAAACCAAAGTTCCTATTTCATTGTAATTTCGTTTTGATACAATAATTAAATGTTTCCGTTTTACATCTAATTCGTTTATTTAGTAGATTGTCCCCCATACGTTAATTGGATGTCAAGGAAAGCGTCGTGTGGAGATGCTGGTGTTCTAATATTAAGTGTTAATTAAGTCTTCGAAATTCCCATATGCCTACTTTCTGTATAGGGAGATAGCTATATCCGTATTCCCTGTCACTGAATAAATTCCTCTCGCAGTTTTCTGAGTTCTTTAAGATATTTTATTTAATTGTTTTAAAGTTAGTTATTTTTGTCAAGCGAATTTTGCTCTACCCCTGTGTTGTTACGTTCCCCCTGTAACTTTCGTGGTATTCAATTTAATTTGTCCCCAGTTTTAAAAGAATAGCCCGACAGTATAATATTTCGTATCTGAAATTTTCTGTTGCAATACACCAAACTGATTTTTAAATTTATGCCCCTGAAATATCACATATTGTAGTCTAAATAAGCCAAATTTAAGCAAAATATTTTTTTCTAGCAAAAGGTTCATTATTTAAAAAAATGGTAAATTTGGGTATCGTATGACTGTAAATAGTCTCAAATTTTTGCAAAGTATTTGGTTAAAAAATAGTTGAGTTATTGGCAATTGTTTCAAATAAATGAAAGACCATGGCCTTAAATTCACAGTGTTTACGGGTTAGTACCACTCTGCATTCTGGTTCCAATTTCCGCATATATGATTCCCATTCGTATTATTTGGTAAACGTGGTGGAATTTCTGGTGACTTGTTCGTAATATTCGTGTGCTTATTTTTCCACGCCTACGATTCAGACTGTAGACTTAATACAAACACTCCCAAGGTTACCAACTCGCAGGTTTTAATACCTCGCCTTTAAGTATTTTGTTCCAGATTTTACTGGAAACTGAGCGGTTATGCTTGGACTGAGTCAACTACATGTAACACCGTGTAAAAACATATCAAATAAGTTTTAATCGCTTGAAGTGTATGGAAATGCTCACTATATTGTGAATGAATTTAACACGAAACGTCTGAGAACGTAAAAATCGCACATACTGAACTTATAAGTTACTGCTAGTACGTAGGCGAAGAGCGAATTTTTTGCCATAACGCAATTTTTGTTGTGGCAAAGAAAATTTTTGTATAGCGCCGTGGTAACTCATAAATCTGAAGTAAATTTGTAGTTGATGACAAATAAAATAATTTCGACATAAAATTAACTAGGTCATAAAATAAGAGCACTTTGAAAGAGCTGATAACACTGTTTTATTTGATTTTAGACAGTAAGTTACGCATGTTGATGTATGAAAATTTTTATAACAAATAACAAAAAACAAGTTGTTTTACATTTATTAAATACGTTTTATACTATACGTTACATATTGATATACAGTAAATATCACACCTTACACGTGAGATGTTATATATGTCTGATGTATTAAGTTTTACTTTTTATAGTGAATGTCTCATAATTTATATCTTGTACTGCATAATCGGTATTTATTAATCACTTTCAGTTCTATATTTCATGATTATATTATGATTTTAATGTATTACATGATTTATGTACAGAAACTAAATATTTTGGTTGGTTCTTTCTGCAGTGCCCTCTTACGTCAATCCAAACCTTTCTAATTTTTCTCTCCAACTTAGTGTCAAATTTTGTTTGGTATAGTTCCAGGTATCTGGGAATTTTTTTTCTTGGATAAACTTCTCACGGTGCTCGTTGTTATCAGTGGTCTCGAGAAAACAAAAACAGATAGGTCTACTTGCACGAGAATCAATATTATTCAAATGAATTGCTTAAACTGACAGCGATGTGGATTCTTATCTTCAGTATTCATTTGACAGTGACGAAGATTGATGTATGGATTTTTGATGTTAACTCTACGAGCAGACGCTCATTACTAATTGCTCCCGCGTCCAATCAATAGCAATTAAGTTAAAACACTCATGTCAGACATGCGGGACCATTTTCGTTCCAGTTATATTGTGTAAGCGTAGCTCTTCGCACGTATATATTAATTTCGGTACGGAGTTAGTTGTTTTGTGCGTTAAAAACGTAGAAATATCTCCTTAGCGCACACAATTTAATGTAAAACAGTTAACTATTGGTTTATAGCTGTCAAGCTATTGTACGAGTAACAACTTCACATTAAGTCGACTATACAATGTTGCGAATGGAAGCGATGAAGAGATGTCTGTACCTGAACAGTCTATGCTCGGCTACAAAGCCTTTTTTTGCAGTACTGAAGGTATTTGGGCTGGCACCTATCAAATACCGACAAGGAGATGGCCTTTGTAGTTACAGAACGCGCATAGGCGGAACTGTACAGTCGGTACTGTACATAATTACTGTTGTTGCCATGTTTGGGCTTTCCTTCTGCGACCAGTACAATAGTGGAGATAGGCTGCCCGTTCTTGACAAGCTGACTCCCTGGCTCGGTTCTGGAGTTAGCGTTAGCTGGACGATAACAATTCTCGTATCGAGCACAAGTTCTCGTCTTGGTGAGATCGTTGGGAGAATACACCACTTGGACAGGGTACTTCTCGCCTCATCGTGGATCAGTTACCGTCACGTCAATGCCTTCTTGTGGCTCCAAATGTCCTGCGTAGCAGTGTACTTGATTTGTGCTCACTCAGCGAACTTCTGTTTCGGAGGCACTAGGTACTTAATGACGACTGTAGGCAATATCATGCAAAGTGTCATCACAAGAATCGGGGTGATGTGCTTCATAAATGTTCTCATACTGCTTGGAAAGATGCTAGATCACTTGAATAAGGAGCTAGAAGATCTCTGCGAGCAAAATGCGCTCGTTAACTACCACATTCCAGTGAAGATGCCTTCCAATAGAACTTCGGTGAGTTTAGGTAACAGCTGTACTTCAGTGCTAAGTCGATCAGTGGTTTATCCTTGCCAAGAAAGCGCAGCACGCAGGGTCCAAGTGATTCCTTGCGAACTGACTGTAGGTACGTTAAAACGTCTTAGAGAAACATTCTATTTTTTAAGAGAAACAATGCTATTGGTGAACCTAACTTTCGGCTTTGCTATACTACATGCTATAATGTCTAGTTTGATATTTATTCTGAATCATTCAAACTCAGCCATTAGAATAATCCAGGAGAAAACCGGAGAAAACTTTCTCATTGATATGTCGATTTTAGTGCCCGATGCAATTTGGGGTATCAGCGACGCTATGGATGTCATTGTTACTACATTTTTGCCGGAGTATGTGGCCGACAAGAGAGAGAAGACCATCTCACTGCTACACTTGTTGAGCCTGAGAAAAAACCTCGGTTATGATGTCACAATGGAACTGCAGATGTTTCTCCAGCAAGTGTACTCAAGTCCTGTGACCTTCAGCTCTTGGGGCTTCTTCTCATTGTCACGAAGTACCTTGTTCTCACTCTTAGGTTCTTTGGCAACGTACATCGTTCTGCTGGTGCAACTACGGCGCTAAAGGGATCTGTTACTTATAAATATAAGCAGCATGGTAGCGTCATTAGTGAACATAATGTGTGTTTCTTCATATTAAAAAATTGATGAGTGAAGCCATAATGTTGGTCACTAATATTATAATATCACGACAGTTTTAAAAAATTTAAATTTACGTTATACGTAGAATTCACGATTTTTCGCGAAAAGAATTCTGCAACAGTTTTTTTCAATGCCTTATGTACACATATGCAGCCCTGCTTCATGGTCAGTGATTGGTTGTTTTTTAACTCTCAGAGTCTAGGGTTCTACCCGCAAATCACAGAGGTGTAATGTTGCAGTTACCTTGTTCCTGTTGGCTCAGTCAAATGAGCCACGTCTGTGCAATAACACATTCTGTCAGTAACCATGAAGCAAAGCTTCGTATGTGCAGATAAGGCATTCAAACAAACCGTTGCAGAATTCTTTTCGCGAAAATTCGTGGGCTCTAGTTATAAGACTGTAAGCAAATACAAATTACCATTCCGCCTAATAGCTATGCAACTTGCTTCACACTGTTGCCACAGCGGCTGCCTACTTTCCGTTTGACAGGGGACTAAGTTTAATTCCTACCGATCTTTTCATACCCTCCCAGTAATATAGTATGAGGGTGTTATAACTGCTGGACGGAACAAAATAGAGGTCGCTTGTTGGAATAAATAGCAGGGTATATCAGAGTCTCAGGAGTGTGTGAAAGGTAGTCAAATGCGCATTGTACTACTGTACCAGACTAGGATTTTTGGGACTCGATAGTATTTAAACAAAACGTATGCAATGAACAGGTTATGGAATTATATTTGTATGGGAAACATTTCTGTTCTTTATATTAATACTTGACACAAAAACAGTTTTAAGTTAATATTAAAAAAATTTAAAGTCTGAGTGTTTCTTTTTTGTAAATCTATGCATTGAAAATTTTTTGTGTTTGCACAGAAAACTTCATTGTTAACTGATAATATTTTAATTAAAAATCCGCACAAAATCAATTTATTATAAAATTGATTCCCCATTTGATTTCCGGGTCTATAAGCTTAGTATAAAGAGGTATTAAGGGTGTACCAAATGCAGTGTGTTTAAAATAAGACTATTTCAAATGACTATGAAAGTTTTATATGTTTACCTGTCGAATGAAATTGCATTATGAACGATGTCAGGAAAAAACTTTCAATACAGTATGCATGCAATAATAGTGTTTCAGTGTAAGTCACATTACCGAAATGGCTTCTCCCAACCTGTGGCATTGAGCTTCGCTGCGTAGTAGCACGCTATAAAAATAAGTGGTCGCCGCTTAAGGACCCCGTCTAACTTAAGTGTTTTTGCTTGTTAAAGGGGCTCAGAAATATGGAGTTATAAGGACGACCTTGAAGCCCGTATCAAGTGCCGTGTCACCACAACAACCGAAGCGCTGAACTAGCGTACAAGATTTCCGTCGATCCATGTTTGGTATGGGACTTTAAGAGGTGAACGTATACATTCTATTGGTGGAAAGTCTGTAGCAAAGTTAAGAACACGTTTCTCAGTTTTGCATACATCATGTTTGTACATTTTGAAGTACGGCAGTCTGAAAAGTGCCATTATTTTTTGCTATGTTCGAAGGCGTCAAAAGTGTGTTTTCTTTTCGTATATAGGCACAATGGGTGCACGTGTAATAACTTAGTAAAAATGGTATTTCTCAGCACATCACAGCGCATCTGAAGCACATTCTTAAAATCACATTCGGGCGGCAATTATACACGTGGATTCAGTGGCAACCGCACAGTAGCGATGTAACATTTCTTGTTCGTGCCAGTATCACCCTTACCTGTATTTTTTTCCCGCCTTTCAGACGTGTGTAAAAACTCCAGCAAGGCTAACGAAGCGTAGAGTCACAGATTTTTTATGAAAAGAATTTGGCATCAACTTATTTCAATGTCTTTCGTGCACTTCATCAGTTCTGTATTATGGATATTGGTAGCATGTCTTTGTGCATAGGCGTCACTCAGTTGACTGTGCCACTGAGTATAGGGTAAGGTTAACTCTACTACAGGTTAGAAAGATCAATGTTATAAGTTTGCCACAGGGAAAATTTCTGACACTTGAGCGCTGGTATCGCTAGTGCACCAAACTGACAAATAATAGAGCTCTCCTTAATTTCAAGTTACTTTAACTTGATAATTTAAAACGCGAAACCGATTTCTTTTCACTTTAAAATTAAATTTAATGACTTCTATAATTTAAAAGTTTATTTAAATTTCATTTTACAACGGTTTCGTACTTATATGGTACATTAGCGATTGAAGCGAAATTAGTGGCAGAAATGTTCCCTGCGCCAAGCTCTCCCATAAGAAAACGTAATTTCTTTCTAACCTGTACTAGAATTGACCTTAGTATAGGGTTACACCACACGTCTGTGATTGGCTGGTAGAAATCTCAAGACGCTGAGAGTTAAACACATCAAATAACTGGACATAAACCAAAACTGTATTTGTGCGCATACGCCATTAAAGCAAACGTTTTTCGTTTAAAAGCCATTGGCTCTAACGATGTACTTTTTCCAATAAAATGGTTCACTGCTAACTAAGGTTTGAATAACGTAAGACACATAATAAAGTATTAAATATAACTCAAATAAATGGTTTTACATTCTAAAATAAACGTCACAAAAGTTAACACTTTTGTTTTTAACACGCATAAATGCATTTTCAGCAATGATAGTAAGAGTTTTCGTTAAATACCGCACGACTTTTATTATCGCTGAAAATGGTCTAATATTTAGGTTAGTTACTTACACCACGAATAGAACAACTCTATGACATCTTAAGAGTTAGCGGATCTGGCGCATGAGACGTGCATAAGTATTAAAATGTTTCAAATGTCTTTATGTACGAAAATAAGACACCCTTCAAACTATGTCCATATGGTTTTAAAAATATCGTCCACTAATTAAAAATATGATTTCCAAGCTCTTCAAATGTGCTCAAAATGACTTTCACGTTGCTGTAGATGAGAAAATATCAACCGCACTCGACAACAAAGTCATATAAGCCTGCATTAAACCTTACCTCACACTTTCGACAAATAAAATAACTGGGTCATCACTTGAGGTCCCGTTGAAAAACATTGTCTACGAAAACACTTCACGCTAGCTTAGTACTTTGCGCCTAGAGGCGATAAGGTATTTGTCGGACGTGTTATAAGCGACTTATCGCCCTCCCTGTTTCCTTGCTTCTAACGTAAAAAGAGCTACGGTCCACTAAATCTTAATTGGAATACGCCAATACTACTGGACATAAAATACTTTTTAATGAAAAGTGACCAGACATTATGTTAACAAGTATCCTGTACTCGCTTCGAATAATGTATTTTTATCCGCCAAAACTGTTCTAATCTCTACAGTAGACTACTAGTAGAAAATTAGCACTTCTTAAAGCATTCTGAGCAAGAATTAAATAAAAAGCTTAAATTTAAATGACGTGAAATATACACACAGTGTGTATTAGTTCCACCGATATTTTATAATAGAAACGGATGAAAATGCTAAAACAGCCTGAAAATATGTCAAAAGCCCTAAAAGTGCACAATTTACCTCAAATAGCCTCTGTCTACTGTCAGATATAATTTTGCTAATTTTTTCCTTGCTGACAGAAGAGGATATTTTAACCATGGCAAACCTCCGTTTGAATGGGAGATGTTATTATTTGAATCATTTTATTGTACTTCTGGTACGTAATTATTTTTATGTTGTATCAAACCAGCCTGGGAAATTTTGGTACCTTTGTATGGTGAACTTTTTTTTTCTCCGAGCTCGAATGATCTACTTTCAAAAGTAACCTGGAGTTTATCGATAGGGTAAACATAATTTATGAGACATTGTATCTATTTCAGTGATGATATAAACTAGATGTGTTGAACTGTTGTAAACTAGATGTGTTGAACTGTTGTACCAGGATGTTAGTTGGAAGAAACCATCCTACGTCTTCAAGAGATGAAGTCGGCATCAGGATTGAACTCATTATCAAATATACAGGAGTGTCAACATTGAGTTAAGTTTTTAAAGAAGATGGATGGTACGTAGTGAACTTTTTCTATGACTATGTTTCACCAATCTTGCGTTATTGATGATAGCTTACAAATTCACTTTAAATAATTTGAAGTCCTTTGATCGTCGTTATGCGGGTATTTTAAATTTCGTTAACTTAAGTGGTTGTTACACCCGTAGTAAGATCTGATAATATTATGAACTCTTGTTCTAGCCGGGAAAGTTGAGTATGGTACCTATTGAAATGAACCTGTTATTCAATATTCAATCAATTTCAAAGAATTAACTTTTCAATTAACTGTTTGGCTTTTTAGTTGAACTTAATTGAGTTAAATACTGTACAGATGCTATGCGTATTGCAGGAAGTTGAAGTAAAGTTAATTAATTTATTTCTGGCACCATATCTGAATCGTGCTGTGAGCTTCAGTACATAACAATTGCAGTAATGATGAACACGTTGAATGTATTTACATAGCATGTAGTGTTATTGCACAAGATTGTTGTTCCATGTGGGAATGTTATTTGACACACCACGAGTAGTTCATATGAAATTTTTGTGTGACAAAGTGAACATCAAATATTTTACAAAAAACCTGGCTTTTAAAATCCGCCCAAGAAATGTTCCATTAACATAAGGCCCTGTTTATATTGTTTTCGCAAGAATTTTTTTTAAAAGCATATTCGAGATCAGATATTAGAAAACTGTTTGGCACTTTTGTTTCAAATGATTTTAACCAGGTTGGCCATTTTTTTTCCCAGACTGGGTTTTAGCTAACATTGTAATTAATCAACGAAATGTTGGTGAATTGACTATTAGTCGAAACAGCTTCGTTTCTTGTCTTGAAAAGTTATACCCATATCATGGTAGAAATAATTTTAAAATTGCACAAAAGTGCCAATTTTTTTATATCTGCATTCGTTGGAAGTTAAAGAATTATTTTTGTGAAAACAATAGAAACAATAGAACACCAGTAAAAATCAGTATTATCCTTACACTAATTAATTTTTTAACACAACAAATCATACTCTCTACAATTACAGCTATAAACTAACGGAAAACCAAGCGAGTTTTTGTAGAGGCTATTCACGTTAATGTAATATATTTTTTAGACTGTGATAATTATTTTTCTTTCAGCCATATTCAGTGTTTTCGCCAGTGCATGATAATTAAGGACCCTGTTTTTTTTTTTTTTTTGCGAGAAGAATTTTGCCCCAGTTGGTTTCAGTGCCTTTGTGCGCATCTTAAATTCTGCTTCATGGTTATTGGCAGCGTGTCTGTGTGAAGAGCCGTATCTCATTTGACTGAGCCAATTACAAAAACTTTTCTGCAACACCACACGTCTGTGATTCGCCGGTAGAATCTCAAGGCTCGTGACAGTTAAAATATCCTACTGCTGACCACGAAGCAGAACTGCAGATGTACAAGTAAGGCACGGAAACAAAGCTAGGCAAAATTCTTTTCGCGAAAAACAAGGATCCCTAATGGTAATGTACTCAGCGTTGTGTAGCAATATTATACCGCTTACTTCGCGTACGGGAGGTGCCGGGTTCGTTTCCCAACTACAGCTATTCTAATTACGGTTTACCACGGTTTTACAACGTCGCTTCAGGTAAATGCTGACGTTTTCGTAATAAAGGTCAGGGAGCACAGCCAACCTCCAATAAATGAACTAAATAAGCATTTCCAAGAAACTAACAAACTTCACGCATGAGGCCACAACAATATGTATATTTAACAGCGTTTGTTTATGTTTTTTGAAAAGATATTGAGAGGGCATAGTTCATACATTATTGCTGAAAAGTTTAGTCAATTTTACATGAATTTGGAAGTCAAAATATTAAAATGAAAATGACCCTTTGACCATAGATAAATTTTAAGCAAACGGCTTTCTGGCTGATGAAATTATTTTCAGGGTCAAACATTTATGGCACCGTAATTCTGTAAACTATGTTTAAGCGGCAAAGATAACTCTTAAAGAAAACGTTAACCTCGCCAAATATTTGCTCGAAAATATGACAAGATAGGTTTTCTAAGATTTCTTACTTGTTTTTTTTTTTTTTTTCATTTTCGGTATTAAGGTGACCACATGCCCAGGCCATCGGGCAGTATGCAGACCTTCCACCATTACAAGATTATTCGAATAGGCTTACTGCTTAACGCGCATGAATGAGTGATGCCTGCTTAGGAATAGGGTACACGTTTTTTGTCCAAAAGGCGTTTGCCCTTTAGGGCAAACAACTTTAGGATGAACGCCTGTAGACTTGGATTCAAGTGATTTTCTAGAGAAGACACTCTTTTAGGGCAAACAACTTTAGGAAAAACTGCTTTAGAACAAACGACTTTAGGATAAACATATTTAGGGCAAAAGCCTTTAGGGCAAACGACTTTAGGGCAAACGGCGAGCTTCTAGGAATAGCATTGAAATAACTTTATACGTGTGTGTACCCATCTGAGGATCGCCACTACTAAATAAATCATACTTGGCCAAAAATGACGAAAACGTGTAATTTTTTCGGGTACATTCAGGTATGAAAATCTGGGTGCAGAATCTTTTAAAAAGTGTAGGGAGCTACAATAGATATTTACTTGTAATATTACTTTACAAAATGGTAGCGTGACCACTAATTGTCTCATAGAGGCGAGTTTTCGTCGAGAAGACTGTGCTGTTTTGAGTACCAAGAGCCTCGCCTGGAGGACGGGCTAACTGCGACAGTGCTCTGATGTCGGTAGTTGCACAAGACAAGGGCCTCAGCGATTCTTGCCATCTGCACTGAAGTGTGGTGTATAACGCAACGTATTGATGGTCTGTCACCTTCAAGCCTTCCAGCCGTCACCAGCTCGCCAGGATGGTCCTGGGTCGAGACCCACGACGTGCCGCCATCCGTCGATAGGTGATGCATCTACCAGCTAACGATGAGATCTAAGGTTTTCAAAGGGTCATCCATCATAGAGTAGAATATGAACGTAATTTAATAAACATCCGTTCCCATCCAATCTAAATTATGTAGTACAACCGTGTAGAGTAAAACTACAGCAATCAGATTATCATACTTCATTTAACTGATATCCTACACATTAAGCATTATCCACTGAACTAGGTCCAGTACAAAGTGCCTACCCCTGACTACAGCCGCCCAACCACTTGCAACTCTCGTGTAAAACTGTTTGAATGGTTGTTATATAACAGTGCGTTAGTTCAGTGACTTGCACCTACAGGCTAGGGTAAGAGTTTAACCTGTAATTATATAAGTAGGAAATATTGCATAACGTAAAACTAATACTTGCGTTTTTTGTTTTATGTTGGTATTTATTGTTGCATATGAAGCAGTCCAGAAAGTGACTGGCGGTTTCCAAAAACATGTTAACTAACAGACATGTCGTAATTTTAGAAACATTAAAGTATAGTTGAAAGTATGTGGTTTTAATAGGTAATAATTTTGGGGAAAATGTTAGCAGTTTCTCACAATAAAGAATACGCGTGATACGTTTCAACACTGTTCATATGTCACGTGAGAAAATGTCTCAAGCTCACGTTGCTGTGCAGGAGTTCGGAGGGCTTTTCTCCGATATCCGATAACAGATACGTCGTCACATGTCTGCCGATTATTCCCTCCATCCCCTTCCCGGGACGTTCGAGCTAACGGACAACGGAACGCACAGGGCAGGGCTTTGAACAGCCCGTCAGGTACGAGACTCATGCGTGTTTATCTCGACCGGTAGGTTGTGCGACAGACGTCGTCTCTGACGACCATTCTCGACTCGTCACAGTTATGACGTGTTATTGTTCCATTCCCATCGGCACCCGTCGTGCTAACAGCAGCGCTCCGCCGTCAGAACAATAGTACGCATATGACGTCACACGCAGCCGAAGTGAGATGTGCGAGTTCCCTCGGATCATTACAATGTTGCCACGTTAAGAGCGCTGCCTACCTGCACGTGAGAGGCTCAGGAATGACAGAGACATAAGGGCGATCTTGAAACGCGCATCAAATGCCGCATCGCCTCGTCGAGCCAAGCGCTGAACTAGCGTGCAAGCTTCCCGCCGATCCTTTTTTACTACGTGACACTAAGCGGTGACAATATACTTTTATTGGTGGAAAGTCTGTGGCAAAGTTCAGAGCACGTCTCAATCTGAGTTTCAAATACATCCGATTAGTAAATTTTGAAGTAAGGGAGTCTGAGGCCGTTTTCAGCCATGTTGAAGGGCTTAGAAACAGTGTTTTAAATGAGCGTAGCGTCTTAACAATGAGGTTCCGAGTTTGTCTGAAGTGTGTTTTCTTTTCGTGCGTTGACAAAATGGGTACACGTGAAATTTTTTTGTAGAAAAAAAACCTGTTTAAGAACACACTGCAACGCATTTGAAGCCTGAGGTAGGCAGCCGCCTTAAGGGCGCGGTCTACCGCAATTTTCATCATCATTATTTTATTTCTTATTTGTACGAGATATTATTTTTTCTTATTTTAGACACAAAAAGTGACTAAATTTGGCTCTTATGAAATTTTTTTATCTCTCATAATTTTCGCGTAATGGCTTGTTAAAGTCATATTTTGCATGTTTCCGTTTTAACGACTACACTAAAACCAACTGATATACTAATCTCAAAAAAATCACAGTGGATAAAGACATGGCAGGCTACAATAACATGCTCATAAAATTAAAGAATAAAAATTATTTATATTTTAGAAACAATTATTGAATTTTTAAAATTTTTATTTTTAGTTTCAGCATTTCTTTTTTTTAATTCAAGTCATTTTTATTTAAGTATGTGTTTTTGTTTTGTGCTATAAAGTTGTTTCTCTCAAAACAAAAACACACACTCAACCCGTCACAACCAATCAGAGTCAATCTATGCTGCGCGACCAACCAGGACTCGTCTCCCATTGGCTGAGCAGGATAAGTGGGCTTACCCTATATATACCCATGGTTTTTTCAGTCTCCTCATCAATCGCACTCGTGTTCCTGAACCCTGTGTGTCTACCTGATGACGGGAACAGATTCCAGTTCCCGAAACGTCGTAACACTGTCTGTCTGGAAAACTACTGCATTGTGTTTCGTCTCTTCATTGTGTCGTTTGTATTTTCTTTATATGTTTGATTTCTGTTGCGTTTTGTCTCGTATAATTGTATTGTCCTTTTGTTATTTTTCTGTTCGTGTCTGATATCTACTGTGTTTGTTTGTTTCGTCTCATCGTTGTGTCGCATGTTATTTGGTTTTTATTTTATTTGTTATTAATTTCATTTATTACCTGTTTGTTCCTTGCTTTCATTTGACCAGATTCCATTTTGGAATTCCATGTTATGCATGTATCTTGCTGACTAAAGCATAATCTGCTTATTTTATGGTTTTCTTTTATTTGTTTAGTTTTCTTTAACAGTCATTCAATTTGCAATGGAGTACGTCCAAGAAACTGAATCTAGTCAAGTTACGCAGTATAGTTCTGTATATTTTTCTATTTAAATACAAAATACTGAAACAAAACCAATTGAAAGCGACATAATCGTATTTTATGTAATTAATAAACTCTTTTTTTTTGTCAAACTATATGGGTACCTATCGGACTGCACAGTTTATCTTGCGCACAAACATCAATTGACATGTTCATAGAGATTAGATATTTCCCGTCGTTAGCCTTTATGCGCGGAAAGATACGAATTGACTGAAAATAGATTTTTAGCAGGGCGTTTTTTAGTGCTCACTCTGTCCCGAACCATATATAACCGAATTTCACCTCATACACAAACACACCCGTTACCAGGCGACCGCTTTAAGGGTGTTCAAATGGATAAAGTCAAAATTTTATATTTATATGAAATAGTGTCAGTTTTGCAGACGATACTTGTGAGTGCAGTTTCCTCTTACGAAACAATTTTAGCTGGCGTAGTTTTCTCATAACGGTGCGTTAAAGTCACAATTTGCATGTTCTGTTGCCAAGCAAATAGTGAACACCAATTGGTTGACGTGCGTGAAATAATTCACAGTTAAATGACACACTATGGGCTACGTAATAAAACAATTGAATAAGGCCCGCGAACTGTTTTTGTATTTTATAAAAATTGCTGAATTTACCACTTTTTTCTGTAATTTTACAATTTTTTAAAATTCAAAATATTACGTTGTGGGATTTTATTTTAATGTTTTATCGTGTGGCTCATGGGATGTAAGTTCACAGTGAATTATTATTTTTAAGTAGGTCAGTTAGTTTTCACTATTTGCAACAAGAAAATATTGACTTTGACACCCCGTTATGTGAAAATTATGAGAGCTAAAATTGTTTCGGGAGAGTAAAATGTAATCACAATTATCATCTACGAAACTAACAATATTCCATAAAAAATAAAATTATGATTTTTATCACATTTGGACACCCTAAAGGTGATGAGTGAATGCTATATATTTAACTTTTTAAGTTGGGATTCAGTGCACATTTAATTGATCAATTTATGTCAAGTTGCTTCATGAGTATTTTAAATTTCAAGAATTTTTTTATTTATCATAATATTGTTGGCTATGTGTAGGTAGTAGAATATAACTTGACTGACAGCTTTAGACTCTGTACAGTCGGCGTATGAACAGTGTAGAAGCATGTTAAGGGAAAGTTTTATTTTCAAGAGATACTACCAAATGAACATTTGATATTTTTATTTACGAAAGGTAAAAGCATTTAACACTATGCTTCTACATTTTTATTTTATGATATCAAACTTACAAAAGTGGTTTCTGTGCGCCTCGAAATGACAAAAAAAAAAAAACTGCTCTTTCAGGCTGCTGTCACGTAAAATATACCAACCGGAGACATAAAACAAACGTAGATAAGCCTGCGCTGGAATTAAATCTGCACATTTCATAAATAAAATATTAGGGTCAACGTTTAAAGTCCCACAGGGAAAAGTTAACGAGCAAATAATTGCGTGTTGTTTTCGTGAATAAAGGCGAGACCGTTGTTGACGCACGAGCTAGTCTAGACCTTATCGCTTCCTTCTTTTCGTACCTCTAACGAGGCATATAGCGCCTGTTATACAGGGATTTAAATAATACATTCTTATTGTTAGCTAAAATTTGGGAATCGCATGTACCGATGGCCCAACTCAAAAAGGAAACAACACAATTGCTCGTCGAACTGCGTAGAAAGCTTCGGCAGACAGTACAGTACAAGATATTTTGAAAAAATTGGTAACTGAAAAGCTGAAATGTCCATGAAATATATAAAATAGTATGTAATCAATAGTATACTGTGTTGTCAGCTATACCTGAACCATAAGCTTTCTTGTTGAGCTTCCCGAAACAACAACGTGTTAATAAATAATAAGATTTTTTATTAGCTATGTTTATTTCAGTTATATTTTTTTTAACTTACTGTACCTAAAAACTGTTCAACGTTCGTGATTGGTGATGTCTGCATAGGAATAACATTCAAAGAAGATTGCACGTGAGTATATCCTGTTAACTTCCTCAGTTTATCAATTTAGTTTATATTCTCGCGCACGACAATGCGAATATAGGCGGTTTGGAGGTATCTTTTCACGTACTTAAAGCTTCGTGAAGATGATTTAATGTATGCACTTTGGATAAATACACCGTTATACTTCAAGTTGCGTCTTAAAATTATATTAAAACTGCGATTACACGACCGAGGAGAAGGGGCTGATAAGACTACTACTTACGAAGGACACGAAAGGAAAAAATAAAGCACATAACTTTTAGTATTTTGAGAGGATAAATAGCTATTATGTCGCTGGAACTATGAGTAAAAATTACATGGGTGAATTTACAATACATTTTGTAATATTAAACGTTTTCTTGAAATGATGAAGTTTTTTCGAAACATGAGACTGCGGATCTCCCTAATTTTCTCAAAAAAAAAAAAAAACACTATGTTGTATTTGTTGATAATTAGCACTGTAGAATTCCGCTTGTCGGTATCGTGTCAACTTTCCTGTTGTTTACACGTAGTTGGGTCGACGGTAAATTGTGGCCCCTTAAAATGTTTCGACGCAACCAGCTTCGCCAAGGTGTTGGTCGGCATGCATGTCTTCAGAGTCTCCTGCCTATGATACATTTATTGTCAACAGATTCGCTTTAGTTTTCAGACGGTTTCTAAAGACGACAAGTAGTACAATTTTAACATGTGAGAAAATATTAGCTCAAATTTGGTGTTTTTTACCTGACCACCTTCCTACTGCCCAGTTATTTTTAACAATAGTGATTGCAGTATATTTATGACTGTAAACGCCGTCGTTATTACGACACTTTCACGATTATATAATGACACAAATATACATGTTTGGATAGTGTAAATAACTGTTACATATATATAAAGTGAATTAATTACAATTAATCCAAAATTTAAAAATCATGTTTTTTATTCTTTACTAAAATGTAAAATATTTTATTGACAGAATTAAGAAAGATTTTGAACCATAAAATTTTCCCGAATGTAATAGTTTACAAATTTGATTAAACCATTACAACTTTATCTTATTTTATTGATAGAGGCATATACGACTCACACATATGATAGTTATTAAAAACATCAATAAGTATCAACCACTAATGCAAAACTCTTAATATAATTAAGCGTTCTTGGAGTAGCTTTCCACCTAATACAGTGCATTTTAATTTTACTGTGCGAGTTTGACTGTTGATCCGGGTAGCACTTGTTATCTATAGTCAAGAACTGACATCTATACAGTGAAATGACGCACATTTCCAAGTCTCGTTCATAATTAATTTATTTATTATGAATTAATAAAAAACTAATTAATTTGTAGAAAAGAACTACACAAAATTGGCATAAAGCAAATAAAATAAATAAATTTTGTTGATCTGATCGCTACCAAACTTCACAGGATACTCGCTGGTGTAATTTGAAGATTGTCTGGAAATAAATTTCATCAAAATCGCTCCAGCCGTTTTGATGTCCATAGGGAACATACATGCATACATACATCGATATATGTATATATGTATGTATATATATATATACATATATATTAATATATATATATATATATATATATATATATATATATATATATATATATATATATATATATTAACACATACACACTCATAGAGCAAGAGGGAGCCTAATATTGTTTCCTATCATCTTTAAACCCTTAATCAATATAATTGTTCCGTTACAATTTGGCTAATCTTAGGAGATTGAGTATGAACCTGGTTAGGCCTTCGAGAGTTAACCCAGTTTACTCAAACGTGTTACTCTTATTGTAAATGTGACAAGTGTTTGTGTAGCGCCCTCCTACCCTCCCCACCTCCTCCTTCACACCCCAGCCCCTCCTCGGGGCCGACGTTAATCCTGGCAGGGCGGAGTGGCGCGGACAGCCTGTATAACCGTTTTCCACGACGAGGGAACTCCACCCACGCGCTTTCAAGCCCCGACACTACAAGCTGCTACAAGACATCCGAGCATCGCCGTTGACGTCATCACGGGAGATCCCCCCTCCTTGTCAAAACACCCCCTCACCTTGTCTCGTTCACCCTTCCCCTTCTCTCAAACCAAACACGCCTTCTCTTGGCCGTGGAGCAAGAACGAGGAACATTTCTGTTCTCGCCCGTCTTTTGTTATTACAACACAGTGCTCTTGAAAAGAGAGGGCCTTCCCCTCCCAGCTCCACCCTCTCTCCCAGGCTGTCGAGGATGAAAACGACCGGTGACGTCAGAACAATTCGCTCTCGTACTCGCGCGCTTCTGTGTAGTCTAATAACGAGCAGTGTTGACATGCATTTGTTGCTTTCTAACTAGATCTGCTTGTTTAGAATGTAACTTCCGTTGGTATAGTTAAATATTTAGATGGAGAAATATTAACACTACTACAGGTTAGGAAGGTATTAGATTTTATAACGAGCAGTTCGGCGAGTTGAAATTCCCAATCCAAGATGCCGTTACGGTAATACAATTAAACTTAGGCTTAGTAAATAAAAAAAATCAGTTAACATAAACAAGCTAGCATGTAATCCTGTATTCACAACACAAAATAGCACAAATATATACGCCACCGCTTCATCAGGGAGACTGTTGGAAACAACATGATCAGGCTTTCACAACACATTAAAATGTCTTGGTGTTTATGATAAAAACCAAAGTCAATATTAGAAAATTAGTTTTGAAATAATTTCAAGAAAACATTTGGCCAAAGTAATAATTGATTTGTAAACAGTTTCGGCTCAGAGTTTTACACATTTATGCATTTCTGCCTAAGAGAAACCAAATAATTTTAGTTTTCAATTTCTGTTAGCTAATATATAAAATAACCTTTACTATTACGAAAACTTTCAAACGTGTAATACAGCATTTGATTTAGGCTTCTTACAGACACCTGTGAACCTGGCGGCAGAATTTGTCTTTTGCCAAACTAACGCATTAGAGCTCCCTTGCCTATAAAGCCTTACCTTAAGATTCTGCCTATTTAATCAATTTTTAAAATTTGAGTCAATGAAATAAAAGACTCTACGTCTCGTCGACAGCTAGGTCATTACTGACGGTTACACAGAACTGTTTATAAACAAAGGTTGGAACTATAGGAATCGGCGATGGCAATTGTAAAGGAAGTCTCCCACAATTCGCATGGAGTAAGTTCGGAAAAACCATGGACAACAGAAACTGGGAATTGAATCCGAAACCTCCCGAATGCGAGTCCAACGTCTCGACACTAAGTCACCTTGCTCGGTTATTTCAATCATAAATGTTAAATTCACGTCTCAGAAACGATGTTACTAATCTACTAGCCGTTTAATTTTTAAGTAATTACGTGAAGATCACGAGTAGAGGTGTTTTATCGCTGGGAAAATTATACTGTTTGCTAGGCTTCAATGTACTGTATTAATTGCTGATGCTTTTATTTCGTTACTGGCGAATCACTACTTGACTGGGCCATTGGCAATTCTTGTGAGCTACGGCTGAATGTCTGTGATCGTCTGTAAACAACTAGAGTGTGCCACATAAACGTCGGCCAATAATTAGGGCCCGGTAGTTTTCGCGAAAAGATTTTTGCCCCACTTTGTTTCAGTGTCTTACGTGTACACCTGCAGCTCAACTTCATAATTATTGGCAGAGTGGTTTTGTGCAATGTTGTTACTTATTTGACTGTGCCAATCAGTGCACGGGTAACTGCCACACATCGCGTCTGTGATTTGCGGGTTTAACCTCCACACGCTGGGTGTTACGGCATCCAATCACTGACCACAAATCAGAGATGCAGGTGTGCACGTAAGACATGGAACAAAGTGCTGCAAAAATTTTTTCGCGAAAACTACAATGCCCTACCAATAATTCATGACGCAGGGCGCTACATTAATTTGCAGAATACGCTAGCAAAAACATTCTCGCGATTTTTCACAATCTCTGAGCATAATATATCATTTACACTGCTTTTATGATATTCAATTTTTAAACACTAAATTATAGCAGATATAGAAAAACTGTTGCACAGTTTTGTTAAAATTTATGTATACCATGTTATAGGCCATTCGGAATAAAGTGAGCACTAAAGATTTAACCTTTGGAAAAAATCACTAGCCGTTACTGCATATAAGCCAACATTAACAACAGTTATATTATTGTTTGTATGGTTGGTAGCGAATAACTGCATGTAGTCCCGTGTATTTTCTTATTTGAATACAGCATTAGTGAAACAACATCAATTGCAAACGACCTCTCTGTATTCAATATACTTTAAAATATTTATTTAAGTTCTTACTGACATACCTACTGACTGTAAAATTTTATTTAATTAACGGCAGCACAAAGCGACGCAACCGAGTCGATTATCGTTGGCACATGCCGTTAACTCTTCGTGCCACAGAGGTAGTTTAAAATTTCACCGACAGATGGCACCAGAGTTAGGTTTTCGCCGCTTGGAGGCGAATTGCGTCATTCAGTTTGTTTGTCCGTTATGTAATGAATATCGGTTTCTGATAAACACATATAAAATTATTAGAAGTGACTGTTCATGAATATCAATTGATAAATTGTGTGAAGTGATTAGTAATGTAAGTTGTTATGTTTTATGATCGCCAGCCTGAGTATCTGGAATTAGAAAAAGCATTTTCCCCCTGTTTCACACATTAAGAAAATACGTTACTTATTGTTTCTCTTTACGTGCGTCGTCGTCGTTCATTACAGTATGCTGAATGGAACTTGAATTCTTGAGTTGCGTGTGTCGTGTTTTTAGTGGCGGTTTTAATTTAAAAGTTCGAATATACTGTGCATGCATTTACGAGATTTGCAACGGTAATATCGCCGTTAGAGTAGACGCAGTGAAACCAGTGTTATAAGATGTTTACTCGCAGGTATTTATAACTAAGATTATTACTGAGTATAGCATATATTCAACACCCGTGCATTTAATGAGTTCATATTGTAGCTAAAATTTATCGGAGCACTGTAACGTAAATGCAAACATTGTACAAGCTTATGTAAATAAAAGCACGTGTCAATGTTGATGTTTACATGTAGCGGAAATATATAAACTGGCAGAAAATAGAAATTAATCAGGGCTTTTTTGAGTGCTCACTTTATTCCGAATCACCTATAACTATTTTTTTTTCAAGACAAAATACACAATAGTTAGAGTTGATGGTAAATGTTTTGTGCTAACATATGTTTGCAAACACTGGTTCCTTGCAACATATTTGATTGGGTGATATACGTCTGACACTCCGTATCTGTCTACAGACCACCAACAGCATCAAATATTACAATAGCTGGATTCATATTGGCTCAGTCAAATAGGGTACGTTTAGGGAATAGCCAGTAAGCTTCTGATAAGCTGAACGTACGTTGAAACCCAGCAAAGTCAAAGTTTTCCGCGATAACCCATCGTCTCTGAAAATAGTTTCTCATAATTACGCAATAAAGGAAATTCTCATTACTAAACAAATTAGCCAAATGTACATAATTTTTAGCCTAGAAAAATTAGACTACACAGTACAAATAATTTTAAAAAAACTGTGTAACAGTTTTTCGAGACCTGCTCTCGTTTAGGAATAAAACATAATTATCGTGAAAGCAGCAGAAATTTTGGATAATGGTCTTCAGAGGCCGATTCAGTGCTTCAGGCGCATGTATGCAACCAGCATTAAATCCTTTATAAATCAAGGCTAATTTTACGTTCTCGATATCAATAAGAGTATTATACACATCAACGTTATCTTCGCGCTTTATCAAAGACACAGCCGTTATTAATGGAGCTGCGTTCTGCAAAATGAAGCATAACATACGGTTACATTTGCAACGTGATACTAAAATAACCTTTCGTAAAATTTGTAGCAACTAGCCTTGATTTATAAGGATTTAATGCGGGTTGCATACATGCGCCTGGAACACCCTCCTCCGTGTATATTTATTGGTTTTCCTTGCCTATTGACGTTTCACGAACGAAATTTCCAGAAATATCACAATTGAAACATAGCCTTTTTTCTAATCCCTCAGTACACACACACACACACACACACATATACATCATTTATTTCAGAAAGGTACCTAAGTCACTTTTAAATAGTTCTGAGAAAAATCCAAAAAACATTCTAAAGGCTGTATTATGCTTTTATGGACAGATATCTTTGAATATGTTATAAACATAAAGCTAATGGAACTTTTTCACATGTTACACCCACATATAAGCTATTAGTGTTTTTTATAGGATTTAAAAACCACTGACTGAGGTCCCTTTATGCAATAAATCTGAATTTTAATATATTTGCATTGTATTGTAAATTCTATTATGGTTTAATAGGCAATAGAAAATTAAATTCAATAGTCGTAACATTGATCTGCACCTTGAATGTCTTGTAGAATTATTTGCATTTAGTCACACACAGGCAGTTGCATTATTGTGTCGTAAAAGTCTTGGAACTCACATGGCACGTATCTCAATACTTTTCTTACGTCTTCCTTCTTGGTTTTCTTAATAGGTACACATCCCATTGAATATGCAGGGATGTTGCACATGCTCATACCTTGGTTATTACCCTTAGACAAAAGGAAAGTAGAGTAGTAATAACCCTGGTTATCTCCAGAGCTCAGTGTTTGAATGAATTCTGAAGTCAAGATGACGCCCTTTTTATCGGAATTGTATTCAAAATAGTGATATTTAGAGATACTGAAGTGTTCTCTCTCTTTGTATGAATGTCCTGCTGTTTCCACTGAAGACACTGTTTTTTTTTTGTAGAGCATTAGCCACAATGTGTCATAGTTCATAACGTGTTCAGTTTCAACGAGGTTAATTGTGTTTCGAGAACTGTCCATGACAATAATTAACTCACAAATCTGTTTGATGGTATAGATTCTGCTGGAGCGCTTTATTGGACGTTTGATTACGCAAACTTCCTGTCACATGGAAGAAAAGTGTCCCCTCAGAGGGAAGAAGTGCATCACTGTTTTGAATCTCCCACTGTTAAAGCAAGCAAGTCCTGGCGAAAGTGTGATTTTTGTTTTGACCAGGACAATTATCACAGAATAAGTGCAGTTCTGTTACAGTATTCGGAACATACGTTTTAAGGTAGTCGGTTAGGAACGAGGCCACTTCATTTGCCCACTTTCTCACGACCCCTTCATGGTAAACTTAAAACTGTGTATGGTCAGTTTTCAAGTTACAAATAGCAACAGTATTCACAATTAGCTGTCGTAAGTAGTACACATCCTGAACTGGTGTCTTGGGTAAGTCTACATTTTGCATAAAATCAAACACTAGCACTACAATGTGCGGACCGCAACACGTAGACTAACTTGCCTTCCATAACCTTTTTAGTAAACTAAGCATCTACAAAAGAAAATGGGAGAGGACATGTGCTGGAACAGTGTGACCAACATAAACGTTTTTATTGTTGAAAGGTTCAGTGTGACAAAAGTGTATTTCAGAAAAGTACCTGAGTCAATGACTGAGATACTTTTCTGCAATACACTCAATTTCAGAAACCTCTATTGCGCAATGAATATACATGGCACAGGGTTCCTTTCTGCAATAAAAGGTGCGTCTATATTAGGAGAACAGATATCTGTCGCTAACACAAAACCATCAAAATAGTGACTCAGGCCTCTTTCTGAAATAAGCTATTCATATATATATATATATATATATATATATATATATATATATACATATGAAGTGAACTAGAAATGCATAATTATTACCTTTTTGAAAAAAGGTTAAAAAAGATCATCTTCGTTAACTTATATAAAAATGGCATAATTACGAGTTCGTGGTTTACTTCTTATACGCCTACTGAAATGTAGGATTAATAGCTACTGTGGTAATTTTTAAATATTCTTGCATGAAACAAATATTGGCAAGGAAAATCAAAATTTCAACACGTGGGAAGGAGACTGACTCTAAACTGGCAGAATATTTCAGTAACTTACGAGTGCTTATGTTCTTTCAGTGGTTAAAAAGGTTTACTACGAATTTACCACATTCAAAACAAATTAATTAATTAAACTTTTTCACTTATTTAATGTTCAAAGAATGAAATTCTATGTAATTTTTTTTACTAAAAGAAGTGAACTTGATTAATTGTTTCTCATATTATCTGGGTAGAGTGAATTTTACGTATGTGCATTTTTGTACCCATTTAATCAAAAGTGTAGCATTTATAAGTCGTTTCCGTTTTTAACTGGGCCATAAATCTGTACAACATTCAGAAACCAACAAGAAACTGTTTGCCAATAGCAGCCAATGATTTTCACTTAGAAACTACCATTGTTTGTAGTGATGGCTTCCGTAATGTTAGAGCTGCAGTCATGATTTTCCTATAGAGCTACAGCTGGTGGTGATGGTTTATCGTGGGAAAACTTGACAGTTTGCTGGATTTCAGCGTACCTTCAGCTTACCAGAAGATTACTGGGTTCCATTTGAACTTGGAGCTGTAGCCCTATTTGACTGAGCCAATAAGAATCCCGATGTTGTAATATTTGATGCCAGTTATTGGTCTGCAGACAGCTACGTTGTGGCATATATACATCACCCAGTCATATATGTAGCAAGAAACTACAGCGTTTTCAAAGGTATGTTGTCGCAAAATATTTTCGCGATGTACCATCATTAGGGCCCGGTAGTTTTCGCGAAAAGATTTTTGCCCCACTTTGTTTCAGTGTCTTACGTGTACACCTGCAGCTCAACTTCATAATTATTGGCAGAGTGGTTTTGTGCAATGTTGTTACTTATTTCACTGTGCCAATCAGTGCACGGATAACTGCCACACATCACGTCTGTTATTTGCGGGTTTAACCTCCACACGCTGGGTGTTACGGCATCCAATCACTGACCACAAAGCAGAGATGCAGTAGCGCACGTAAGACACTGAAACAAAGTACTGCAAAAATCTTTTCGCGAAAACTACCGGGCCCTAACCATCATTAGAGAAGGTGATTTACCGCGGGAACAGTTGACTGTTTGCTAGATTTCAATGTAATATATTCGCTTCTGATTCTTTTATCTCGTTACTGGCGAGTCCGTATTTGACTGGGCCAATGATAACTCTGGTGCGCTACTACTGGACGTCTGAGATTCGTCTGTAAACAACTAGACTGTGCTACATAACCGTCGGCTAACGATAAATGACGCAGAACGCTACACTTATTTGCAGAATACGCTGGCAGAAAACATTCTCGCGATATATCACCTTCTCTAACCATTATTAGAGAATACGATTCATCGCGGGAAAACTTGACTGTTTGCTAGTTTTCAAAGTACGTTCAGCATATCAAAAGATTACTGGCTTCCACTTTTACGTGGAGCTGTTACCTTATTTGATTGAGCCAATAAGAATACCACTTTGGCAATAGGCTATTTGATGTATGTTATTGGTCTGCAGGCAGCTACGTCGTGTCAGACGTACATCACCCAGTCATACACGGTGCAAGAAACTACAGTGTTTTCAAGGGTATGTTGGCACGAAACATTTTCGCGATATACCATCCTCTCTAACCATCATCTATATCTATAGTTTATACCTTCAAGAGCAGTAGGTTTCGCGTGTTCAAAGATCTGCCCGATAGACTCCACAGGTCTGCGTACAATCGGTCGTCAGCCAGTTGTTCATTGCCTGCTGCTCGTATGAGTGACCAGTTGTACCTCCGACAAGGTAGCGCTAGAGTCAGCGAGTGTTTTCATGCAGGCCTGCTATTGGTTTACAGTCCTCAAGGAAGATTTTCAGTTACAGTGACCCAATCATGAAAGTGGTGAACGCGTAGAAGAGGTTGAACCCTTATGTCTTCTCAAATGTTTAGCAAAATTTCTAGCGTTTTTGTTTAAAATTGTTAAAGCGTATTTACGTCGACGAGGTATACCCGACAGGAAGAACGACGATTTCATGGCGAAAATAGTTTTGCACAATTTGGTTTCAGTGCCTTATGTTCACATCCGCAACTCTGTTTCATATAGCCGTTTTGTTATTGGTGCAGTAAAATGAGGGAAGTGTCTGAGCAAAGACACGCTGCCAATAGCCGTGAAGTGGAGCAGTCGAGGAGCACGCGAGATACTGAAACGAAATGTTACAAAAATCTTTTCGCGACAAAATCGTGGCTCTACTGATAGTGTATGTTAAGGGCGCGGTCACCTCAGTTTTCTACTTATTTTTATTTTTATTTTTGTACCAGATATTTTTTTCTTATTTTATACATAAATTGTGACAGATTCTTCCTCTTAGAAAATTAATTTATCTCTCATAGTTTTTGCATAATGAGTCGTAAATGTCAAAATTTTGACTTTACGGTTTTATGTACGCCACTAAAACCAACTGACATACCGAACCGAAAATATTCACAATGTATAACAATGATATAGGCTATGATTTGAACTATATAAAATAAAATAGGCCTATAAATAAATTTTTGTATTTTTAAACAATTTTTGAAATTTTTAAATTTTCATTTCAAAATACAGCATTTTTTATTAAATACGAACATTTTTTTTTTGTTTTTATGTGTGTAATTTCATAGCCTACAACATTGTTATACTCTGTGAATTTTTTCGGTTTGGTATTACATTTGGTTTTAGTGGCGTACATAAAACCGTAAAGTGCAAATTTTGACGTTTATGATTCATTACGCGAAAACTATGAGAGATACAACAATTTTCTCAGATGAAGATTTAGTCACAATTTATGTCTAAAATATGGGGAAAAAAATATCTGGTACAAATATAAAAATAAAAAAAGACGTTGAAAACTGAGGTGAAACGCGCTCTTAAAGGAATATTTTATGTAGGAGTTTCTTCGTAAGCAGGCGAATGGTATAAATTAATACTTAGCGTTATGGAGATATAATCTATAGGTAGGGCCACGATTTTCTCGCGAAAAGATTTTTGCCCCACTTTGTTTCAGTGACTCACGTGCACATCGGCAGTTCTGTTTCAAGGTTATTGGCAGCGTGTGTCTTTGTTCAGACACGTTTCTCATTTGACTGCTCCAATCATAAAATAAGATTATTGTGAGTCTGTACGTCTATAATTTGCCATGGCCAGTGAGGGTAAAATCATCCAACCACAGACGATGTAGCAGAGCTGCAGGTGTGCACATGACGCATCGAAACCAAATGTTGCAAAAATCTTTTCGCCATAAAATCGTGGCTCTATCTATAGGTGTTAATAACTTTGTACATAGAAATAAAAAAACATTTAGAGATTTAATTTTAAAGTGTCGTCGTTTCGATTGGCGTACTGACAATTAGAATCACGAAATTTTCGCGAAAATAATTTCGCCCCAGTTTGCTTCAGTGCGCTACGTGCACATCGGCAGCACGGCTTCATGGTTATTGGCAGCTGGTCTATGTTAAGTGACGTCTTTCATTTGTCTGCGCCAACCATAACAAGGGTTACTGCTACACTACACGTCTTTGTTATGAGGGTAGAACCCCAGGACGTGTGAGAGTTAAAACATCCTATCATAAATATGAAGCAGAACTGCAGATGTGTATACAAGGCACTGAAACAGACTGGGTCAAAATTATTTTTCGCAAAACGTTCGTGGCTCCGTATTTACCTTCGGCGTGTGGTGACTGTGTTGGAAGGTGAGCTGCGTTTGTTGTCAACTATACTGGACCTTCTCGCCGACAACGCGCCTGTATGAGTCTTTCAGTTGTGACCCTATCATTAGAGATGATGATATATCGCGAAAATTATTTGTGCCAACATACTCTTGAAAACACTTTAGTTTCTTGCAGCATGTATGATTGGGTGATATACATATGATACAACGTAACTAGGGCCCGGTAGTTTTCGCGAAAAGTTTTTTGCCCCACTTTGTTTCAGTGTCTTACGTGCACACCTGCAGTTCAACTTCATGGCTATTGACAGAGTGTTTTTGTGTAGAGTCGTTATTCATTTGACTGTGCCAATCAGTACACGGATAACTGTCGCACATCACGTCTGTGATTTGCGGGTTTAACCTCCACACGCTGGGTGTTACGGCATCCAATCACTGACCACAAAGCAGAGATGCAGGTGCGCACGTAAGGCACTGAAACAAAGTGCTGCAAAATTCTTTTCGCGAAAATTACCGGGCTCTAAACGTAACTTTATGCAGGCCTATAACAGTCATCAAATATTTCAATAGCGGGATTCTTATTGGCTCAGTCCAATAGGGTAACAGCTACGCACAAGCGAAAGTCAGCAATATTTTTTATAAGCTCAACGTAAGTTGAAACCCAGCAAACGGTCAAGTTTTCCCGCGATAAACCATCATCTCTACCTATCATTTTATTCCGTTATATTAAAGACATATTTGTATTGCACAAGCCTATAAATTTTAAAAGATTCTGCGCCAACATTACAATACCTAAGAAAAGGCCGCAATAACTCTAATTCTTGCCACTTTAGGCAGCTAGAAAATATGCTTCATTGAGCTGTGGTGAACTTGATATAGATATACACAAGTGACTCTATTTTTAAATTCGATTCCTAAGCAGACATCACTCAAGTACGATGATCAGATTTCTAGTAATCTAGTACCGTCCGAAGCTCTACACACCGCCTGTTGCCTGGGCAAACGGCCACCTTAAACCATTCGTATAAACATAGCAAAGAGATGCTGTGATAATACATACGCCTTGCATTCTGGAGGAGCTGGGTTAGATCTCAGGTCCGGACATCCTGATTTCGGTTATTAAAAGTTTTCCGGAAAAACTCTAGTCGAGTGCTCGGATGATACTTTAATAAAGGTCTTAGGCGGTTTCCTTCACCCTATCCTTAGTGTACTTCTACCTAGATTGTGAAGCTGTTCGAGTTTTCGTAAAATTACAATTAAATTAAAATACTCAAAAATATTTATCGTTATTAAGTGCAGAATAATTCCGTAACACGATTTAGTCGTAGAATTGTCTTACGGCGTTCTAGTGGAAAAAAAAATTGATTTTATGTTTACATAAAATAGGGTTAGTTCCCTACAAATTACTTGAAAGTCTATTTCCTTCTAACAAATAAAAAAATCACCTCAGCCTGTTCTCCCGTAATAGTGTTTCAAAGTCAAAATTTGCACAATTTTACTTCATACAAAACTTGAAAACCGACAAACATAATCAAATGGAAAAAATCGCATCAAAACTACATGTCACGGTCTACGGCTTCTTGTTAAATATAAAAACCCATTATAAAATATTTTTGTATTAAAAAAATTACTAAAATAACAAAAATTACCGCACTGTTTAATTTTTTTAGGTATAAACATTTTTGCAACGAATTTTTATATGCTTCAAGCCGTAGGCCGTGACATGTAATTTTATTGTGGTTATTCCCATTTAATAATGCTTGAATGTTTTCAAGTTTTGTAGGAAGACAAATACGCACATTATGATTTTGAAATACCATAATGGAAAAACTGGCAAAGCTATTTTTTTTTTCATAAGAAGATAATGTACTCCAAAGTAACGTCTATAGAATTAACACTTCTTCATAAAAATATTTAATTATATTATTTCACCACTTGAACACCCTTCTAAACGTCTCTTAATCACGTGTGCAGCTTTATGTGAGCTTCTGAACGTACGTTTCGTCATGAAAATAACTTTTATTACTTAATTTGGCCAGTCACGACTAACTTATTCCAATACCGAATGTATGAAATTCGCGGACAGACACCGAAAGAATAACATAACGATAAACATAATTTTCATACAAATGGTTCTGAAACGAAGTATTTCTAACTGTAACTACCGGAAAAGATAATATTCTTCTTTTAACGTACGATTTATATGTAACATTTCAGTTAATTTTTATCACTATACTGATTTGATAGAAACAAATAGTTTTCAATTTGGAACAGGAGGAAAAAAGACATATTTCTGAAGGCCGAGAAGTATGAACTCGTTAGAAGAAGCTTGCAGCAGAATACAAAATTCTACACATTTATTCAAGGAAGGATAAATGTTATGACGTTCGTTAATACTCTACCGAAAAAATATAATTCAAATGCGAGAAAGTAGTGAAAAGAGAAAGTGTTGAAACTGGAGACAGGCCAAGGGAATGCATAGGAATAAAATAAATGGTACTAATAGGGATGAAAAAGATGGCAGAGACATGCTAGAAATGTAAAACAATAAACTTGTTTTCACACGCAATGAACGCGCTGCTGTTGACGCCGGCAGAAAGAATTTATGAGAAATTCTCCTAGGAAAACAGAAAGTGAGTTCAGTATTTCAACTTGGCATAAGAAAAACAGATGCTGTTACTTTTTTTATTCATACGGAAGAATATAAATTTGTCCAACATTTGATATAGGAGGATATTCATAAAGGAAAATGTGTTGTGTTCACAAAATCAACAACTATTTAACAAATAATAAACTTAATATGAACCCCTTGTTGTAAAAAAAAAAAAAAATTATTCGACTGTCATTAAGAAAATTTTGAGTACAATAAATAATAGTGATTTGCCTGGAAACTGTTATGCTGTTTACGGAAATATATTTTTTTATGGTAAATTCTTAATCACGCATGTTATATAATTAGGGCCGGGTAGTTTTCGCGAAAAGATTTTTGCCCCACTTTGTTTCAGTGTCTTACGTGCACACCTGCAGTTCAACTTCATGGCTATTGACAGAGTGTTTTTGTGTAGAGTCGTTATTCATTTGACTGTGCCAATCAGTACACGGATAACTGTCGCACATCACGTCTGTGATTTGCGGGTTTAACCTCCACACGCTGGGTGTTACGGCATCCAATCACTGACCACATAGCAGAGATGCAGGTGCGCACGTAAGGCACTGAAACAAAGTGCTGCAAAATTCTTTTCGCGAAAATTACCGGGCTCTATATATAACTCATGTTAATTTTTAAATCTTTTATATAGGAATTATTTTTTTATTCAATGGATTCAGGTTTGTTATTACAATATAAGATTATGCATATTGTTCTCAGGTTAAATTTTGCACATAAATATATATACGTAATTTAGGTTGCAATCGAAATAAGACTATAATAAACTCACAGTTTCAGCACGTTACGCTTATTTTAACGAAAATAAAATAGTGAGTTGATATATTCATCCTCACAAACAGTCTGTAAGGATTCTTTACTGATGTCTTGCAGTTAACTGATTGTAGGCATTAATGCAATCCTCAAGTATACAGCAACATTATTTGTCAAGTCTTTGATATTGGGATGTTTGGTAGGCGCTTATCGAGTTAGATGTGCGGTAATGGTTCACAAACTAATTGGATTTTTTCCCCAACACAAACGTATGGGAGACAAGACCACATAACCATTTCTGGCTTTGACAATAGCTTTCTTCTTGGAAGAGCAGGCCTTTGAAGTTCGGCCTTACAATGTTTCCTTGATGACCGTATGGTTCATGTACTACTTAATTGTGCTGCGCTGGTATCACATGTGATAGGTGAGGAAGAAGGGGGAAGCATACATAACACGATGGTATGTACAGTAGATCTGGTGAGTTGAAATATTATACTACTTCTTCAATTTTACAGATATCTAGACATATAGAAGACTTAAAACGGGTGATTTTTTTTATTAAAGTCGATCGGTTATTGCTAGGGACCACTGTTTCTTCGCGAAAAGAATTTTGTCCCAGTTTGTTTCAGTGCCTTACGAGCACAACTGCAATTCTTCTTCTTGGTTATTGGCAGCATGTCTATGCGAAGAGCCGTATCTCATTTGACTGAGCCAATTACAATAAAGTTCCTTCAACACCACACGTCTGTGATTTACCGGTAGAATACCAAGGTTCATGACACTTAAAATGTCAAATCACTAACCACGAAGCAGAATCGCAGATTTGCACGTAAAGTGCCGAAACAAAGTGGGGCCAAATTCTTTTCGCGAAAAAACAAGGGTCGCTAGTTTTTTGTTTGATGGGACGCTATAGACACGTATATTTGATTCTGGTTGGATATTGGGTATGGTTGGTTATTTCCTATTAATAGAGTGTCGTTCATCCGTGCTAGTCTACACATATTTATTGGTGAACTACTTTCCGCCATATTGCTGGCCAAAACCGCTATATTAATATCTCGTGTGTCTGGGGATCGTACATAGTAAATTTGGATTTTGTACTATTATCAGAGACGTAAAAATTGGAACTAGCTTCCAAGAACGTCGTCGTATACAAAGCTAACAGCAGCTGTTCATTGGTCTGTATTTAGGAGTTATTTGATTATTTTTATCTCTCCCTCAGGATGTGTTATGTAAGTCAAAGGCCAAAGTAGCACTAACTTACGCTTGTGTCCAAAATAAAACCAAAATATTTCATGTACCTGACTATCATTAGGATAATTGGTTTGTCGCGGTAAATGTTGGCTGTTTGCTTGGCTAACGTGTTCATGGCTGACGTTCATAATTAGTTATTGGCTAGTCCCCATTTGACTGGACCAGTACTAACACTTATGAACGGTTTCGATGCGTCTGTAAGGTTTTAAACCGTGCAATACAACAGTATTCTGATTTTACAAAAAGCAGACGACCGCACATTTTTTGAGTACATATTGACATGAAATACTGTCGCAATAATCCAGTATCAGTAACTATAGTGTACTTTGTCCGACTGCAGAGTGTAAATAAGTTGATCAACGCAACATACATCCTGTCAAAAGCCAGAAGGGCTCCCTCGTAAATCTAACATTATAGCTGGTTCATGTTAAAGTAATCACTTTTTAAGACCATATAGTCTACAACAGTAACTAAAAAGCATTATTAGTAGAGCCACGATTTTGTCGCGAAAAGATTTTTGCAACATTTTGTTTCAGTGTCTCGCGAGCACCTCGTCATCTCTGCTTCACGGCTATTGGCAGCGAGTCTTTGTTCAGACACGTCCCTCATTTGACTGCACCAATAACAATGAGGATATTATGACGTAATACGTCTGTGTTTTGTCAGCGGAACCTCAAGACAAGTGACAGTTAAAACGTCCAATCACTGACCACGAAACAGTGAACATAAGGCATGGAAACCAAATGGTGCGAAAATCTTTTCGCCATAAAGTCGTGGCTCTAGTTGTTAGAGATTATGTTTTTACGCGGGAAAACTTGACTGTTTGCTGGGTGTTAACGTACATTTAGCAAATGAAACGATGACTACCTTTCACTTCTACTTGGGGCTGTTGCCCTATTTGACTAAACCAATGAGAATCCCGCTATTTTAAGATTTGAAACCTTTTATTAGTCTGTAGACAGCTACGTTGTGTCAGACGTATAACACCCAATCATACATGTCACAAGAAACTACAGCGTTTTCAAGAGAATGTTGGCACAAAACATTTTCGCGGTTTACCATCATTAGGGTCCGGTAGTTTTCGCGAAAACATTTTTGCCTCACTTTGTTTCAGTGTCCTACGTGCATACCTGGAGCTCAACTTCGTGATTATTGGCTGAATGTTTTTGTGAAAGTTATTATTAATTTGAATGTGCCAATCAGTACACGGATAACTGTGACACAACACGTCTGTGATTTGCGGGTTTTACCTCCAGACGTTGGTTGTTACGGCAGCCAATCACTGACCACAAAGCAGAGATGCAGGTGCACACGTAAGGCACTGAAACAAAGTGCTGCAAAAATATTTTCGTGAAAACTACCGGGCCCTAACCATCATCTATAAATATTGGCATTCAACCTGACCTAGAATCAATACGCGAAATAAGCTTTCCTCTAACCATCATCTCTAAGCACTATCCAGTGTGGTATCAGAAGTTTAATTTTTTAATACGGTATGAGGACCCCTGTTTTACGCGAAAAGAATATTGCCTCACTTTGTTTCGGTGTCTTACGTACACATCTGCAGTTCTGCTTCGTGGTAAGTGATTAGATATTTTAACCGTCACGAGCCCTGGTATTCTACCGGCAGATCACAGACGTGTGGTATTGCAGGAACGTTATTGTAATTGGTTCAGTCAATTGAGATTCGGCTCTTCACATAGACAACTTGGCAATAACCACGTAGCAGAATTGCAGATGTGCGCGTAAGGCACTGAAACAAAGTGGGGCAAAATTCTTTTCGCGAAAAAACAGGTGTCCCTACCTATACATTTCACTCGTTACTTAGGGTGCTTAGTTTATATTAGAAAGTGGTAGGATACTATACACTAACTGAAAAGGAAATACTAATTAGGGTTTTCAAAGTTCTCACTATATCCTGATCCACTTATAAAGATTTAGGGACCACGGTTCGCGCAGTTGTTACACCACTCACCTCCCAACATGGCTATCCGGGTTGGATTCCCAGCGGGCTCGGTCACCAAGTTTTCACGCATGGATAACAGCGGATGTTACTTTTGGCTTATGGACTTTAATCGGGTGTACTCCAAATTCCTTCGCCGTTCACATTCTGCCGCATCTCCATAGTAGGATTACATGTCATGTAATCCTTCAGGATTTGGAAGAAGACTACGGGAATCATAAGTCAACTCTTGGGGTGTGATTGCTGTTCTTCAGTCACCCTCCTCATACTTTATTTATTTCGTAAACGACTGGTACAGTTTGTAGATACTTTGAGGGCAAGACAGAGTCGAAAACCCTGTACGTTTTTGTCGCTTTTACAGTTGATGAATGTCTTATATGTAGAGATGATTGTTTATCGCAGGAAAACTTTATTGTTTTCTGGGTTTTAACACACATTCAGCCTACCAGAAGATTACTGGCTTTAGCTCCGTATTTAGAGCTGTTACCCTATTTGACTGAGCCAGTAAGAATCCCGCTATAGTAATATTTGATGTTTGTTACACAACAATATGAGTATTCATGCATGTACGCCATTGTTTGCGAAAGTTGCCAACATTCGCAAGCAACGGCGTATATCCATGAATTCTCATCTCGTCATACATCCAAATTGCAAAAATTTTTCAAAGATCATATAAACTCCCAGTATGGATCCGGTATGCATCTTTCTATAATTGTATTTTTATGTTTTTGTGGGTTTGTCTGTGACCTGGCAACATTCGCAAGCAATGGCGTATATCCATGAATACTCATCTTGTCATACATTCCCATTGCAAAAATCTTTCAAAGGTCATACATACTTAATGTCTGTTTTTGGTCTGCAGACAGCTACGTTGCGTCAGAACTAGATCGCCGAATCATATATGTTGCAAGAAACGACAGCGTTTTTTTAAGGATATGTTGTCACAGAACATTTTCGCGATATACCACAATCTCTACTTATTTGTAGAGACCTGAAATATTCGCGTTTTCATTTGGGCACAGGCTAGAATTCAAATATTTTAAGTTCGCGTCACTTCCACTAGTGGACCTTGAATAATGTGACACCTCATCGAGGGCTCTGAACCAATAATGAAGAATCAACTAGTTGCATGTCCAGTCATGTGATGTCACTGTGTCAGATATAAGCCAATGAACTGCTGATGTCTGCTTGAGTACACAGATATTCTTGGAATATAGAGGTAAGTGAACACGTGAATTTTTCCTGTCTCCACTTATTTGGCATATCCTCAAAGTTAAGACTAAACTAGTCCTAGAGCCAAACACAGTGAACCGCTTTCGTCATCAAGCACACGACGAGGAGTTGATTCAGATTGTGCCTCACTTATGATTGCAAGATTCATTTTAGGTTGTTTTATTGAGTTCTTAATTATACGGTATGTTTGCAGGAAATAAATTATGAATAGTTTGGATGCATTTGTGAAGGCGTACTACATGAATTTATTGCTAAAACTGAAAAGTATTGAATTGTTTTTATGTTTTCACTAGACATATATTAATGTACGATACGAAAAATTTTACAAGAAACCACAATATTTTACGACACATTTTGATTAGCATTCAGTGCCATAAGTTAGTTGTTTTTAATAAGTCGATGATATTTTGTTTGCAAGAAGATTTCTCTTTCCAAGTACTTGATAATCGTATTTATCTAACTAATGATTAGAGACACTGGAAAATCGCGAAAATGTTTAAAATAGTCTCCAATAAACTGTATTTTATTAACCGTGACGCGTGTGAACAGTTCTGGGACAAATCACACACGCTGTGTGTCCAAGCTGTGCAGTTCTAACTGGGCCTGTTGTAGAGAGAAAAAATGCTACGTATAAACGATAGTCAATGTTGATACAAAACATTCAGTGTTATATACATCACGTTGGAGCCTAGCAAACAGTCAACTATTCCCGCGATTTCCCAGTGTCTCTACTAATGATCATGCGACCTTATTTGGTAAATGCAGTTAGTAGCTTACAGTTTTCTTTTTCGTATTTTACAATGTTAACTCAATAAGAAACATATGGTAATGTGTTGTACAATAACCGCGTCATATTTCTATTTTTATAGGCAAATTACTAATTAGAACATGACCGTCTTTCGAGTTACCAAGCTGCTAATACGTCCAGTAAAACATTGAAACGGTGTTATGCAAATAGCGATCAACAGCAAGACAACTTTATACATACACTTAGAGTATTAACCCTTTAACTCAAGTAATTATTTTTTATTCCATGTGTAGCAAGGCTATAAAATGTTGGTGTCACAATTACGCTACACACAATATGCGTTTAGTAGCATACTCAATACAACCTGAGCGAAGAATTAATTAAGTTTTGAGTCAAAAGCAGCGATCAGTTATAGACGATGGTGTACTAGAAGTAAACATGTACATATGCTCCAGCTGATATGTTGAGCGCGTGATGATGCTATGAAGTACAATTTTAAATATTATTGTACAAAATGAATCGTGTCGGACGATGCCGCTGGTCGGCGGCGGGTTTTCTCGGAGATCTCCCATTTCCCCCTGCCCCATTATTCTGGCGCCGCTCCATACATCGTGTCATCCCTCGCCAGCGCTATGACCTAGATGTCAAATAACTGATGACCAAATTGTCTTCACTTCACAGTAAAAATGTTTAAAAAAAAAATTAAAGATGGCACACTTATTAATTTTCATATCGTTTTTAACAAACGAAAATTAATCTCAAAATAGAGCTTCGAAGCGACTGACCGGTCTTTTCTTCAAAATTTCTCAAGCTTAAAACATGTATATCAAGCTCATTAAAGAAATTATGTATTAACACTTTATCTAAAAATTTTAATAATTTACTGAAAGGTTTATTTTACTCATTATTTTACGTATGTGAGTAATGAAAATACAATATTAAGACAAAAAGAGTAATTACCACGAATATACGAGTAGGTAGTTTCATTAGTTCAACGAGTACATTTTCTAGGCCGTTATCTTCTCAATTGAAAAGAATTACGAACTTTAACACATAAAATACATTCAGTATTCAATTTTTTAAAATATATAATTCAATTTAATTGCAGCTATTTAGTGAAATAGAACTGTTTATTTCAATTGCCAAGAAAAACTGAGAGGCAATTTAATTTAAAACGGTTCTACTTCTTTGATCCCTGCAAACAAGTATGGACTCTCAGCGTGTTAAACATATTTTAAAAAAAGACATCAATGTGAAACCTAGTGCTAGTTTTTAAAACTTAAGATTTTTCATTTTTTTTTTTTTTTTGTAGTTGAACCGGACTAGTTATAAATGTTTTAGGGGAATATCTCACCGTAATTGAATTTATGCGACGTAAACAAAATTCACACCACTCGTATCGTTAGTAGAGAATGGAGCGAGTCATTTCTTGTCACGGCCAGGGCCACAATTTCGCAGATGAGAATGAAGGTCGGTATGGCAAGGATTTTGCGAGGTGGTGGTGAAACAGCTTTTGTTTGGGGAAGGATGACGTGATGAAGATTTAACTTGTGAAGGGGTCCAGAGGAGGAAGGTAGGAACGTTTTCCTTTGCCCTTTTTCTACTCCTCGGCTTGTAAGGGTAGGACCTCCTGTCAACAGCTGCATTTAACCGTTCCCGCCTTTAGAGCCCACCCGTTTCTCCTTTCCGCGGCCCCCTCCCCATCAAATCCCTTCCCCTCCCGTCAGGGACTCTTGTTTACGACGTCGTGTAAACATACCAGACAAACCTCCGCCCTCCTTCCCCGCCGCTCTCAAAACCCTACTATAAACCCTCACCGCCAAAGAACTACGTTTTCCAGCGGATTGCGACGCGAAAATAGCCCGACGCTCACCCCTTTCCCCTCCAGCACTACACACACGCCATCGGCGCGAGAAAAATCCTTCTGGGAATACGCGCACGCTGCCGCGAAGAGCGATCGACTTACCCAACTGTCCATTCGCAGCCGGGCAACAGTTGAAAGTGAATGCAGCAGTGCTGACACCATAACAAGCGTCCTACGTTTCAACAATATTTGTCAACACAGAAAAAAAAAACACCTTGGACATATCTTAGTCGTCTGTGACCTAGGGAGCTATGAGACCCAAACATAATACAATGGATTCATTCGATATTTTTTGGTTACACATGACTTCAGTAAGAAAGTGAATGCAGCGTGTTGCCACCACGGCAACGTCGCACATTTAAACAATATTAGACACCACAGAAAAAAAACACATATAGTGAGTTCTGTGACCGAAACAGATTTTATTGGATTCTTAATTTTTTTTTTCGTATAGCTTCAATATTTGCTGTCAATATCAGTTGACATTAATAACACCAAAGTGCCATCTCTACCGTCTGCGCAGTACATTTTGCTTTGAATTGTCACACACAACACGTAATTAGGGACGGAAAATTTTTTGTGAAAAGATTTTTGCTCCACTTCGTTTCAGTGCCTTAAGTGCACACTTGCAGTTCAACTTCAAGGCTATTGACAGAGTGTTTATGTGCAGAGTCGTTATTCATTTGACTGTGCCAATCAGTATACGGATAACTGCCACACAACACGTATGTGATTTGCGGGTTTAAACTCCGCGCGCTGGGTGTTACGGCATCCAATCACTAACTACATAGCAGAGCTGCAGGTGCGCACGTAAGGCACTGAAACAAAGAGCTGCAAAAATAATTTCACGAAATTTATCTATCTCTGCACATAATGTTAAAAATAATTTCCCAACTAACTTTCGAAATGTACGTTGTGCGAAACAAAGTATAGTATAAGCTAGCTACAAGTTAAAATCGTGATAAAACAGACAGTTGAATTCATGTTGTTTCATTACAAGAGCCGCTCATTTTTGGTGAAGAGAATTTTCCCTCAACTTGTCTCAACGCCCTCTGTTCACGTCAGCGGATCTGCTTCTTGGATATTGGCATGAATGTCTTCGTGCAGAAACGTCGCATAGTTTGAATGTCAGTGAGAATAAGATAACTGTAGGGACCCCTGAATTTCGCGAAAATAATTTTGCCTCACTTTGTTTCAATAACTTGCGTGCTCATCTGCAGTTCTACTTCATTTCATGGTCATTGGCAACGTGTATTTGTAAATTTGACTTTGCCAATAACAATACCATTACTACAACTTCACAAGTCTGTGATTTGTCAGTAAAACCCCAACACACGTCACAGCTAAGACGTCCAATCACCGACTATGAAGCAGAGCTGCATATGTGCAAGTAAGTCACTGAAACAGAGTGAGGCAAAATTCTTTTCGCGAAATTTAGGGGTCCCTAGATAACTGCGATGCCACACGTCTGTGATTTGCCGGTAAAATCCCAGGACGCTGAGAGTTAAAACATCCAATCACAGCCAATGAAGGACGTAACACATTGAAACAAGTTGGCTCAAAATCCTTTTCTCGAAATATCATTGGTTCTATTCATATCATATGAAACTCACTTCACTGAAGGAAATTATAATTACCATACTACACTGGGGAAAAAATCAACGTGCCCTTATTGACACTATTTATGAATTCGAGTCATACATTCAACATTTCTCTGCTAAAGATGACTTCCTCGTTTAAGGCTATGATCATTCATTTATTTCAAACAATTGTAAATAACTTAAACATTTTTCAACCAAATCCTTTGAAAAATTTGAAACTGTGTACAGTCATACGATACACAATTTTACCAGAGCGTTTTTTTCAATAACGTATCGTTTGATAGCTAAAAGTTATTTTGCTTAATTATGTCATATTTTGACAAAAATACGTAATATTTCAAGGGCAAAAATCTAAAAATCCGCTTGGTGTATTGCAACAGAAAAATCCATGTACAAACGATGATGTATGAGCGATAAATCTGCCAGAATGAATTTTTGATATATGTATTAATTTAGGTTAAATTTTTTTTTCCGAAACCACTGCAAAACTAAGGAGCGAGGCCTTAAGCACGAGGGAAATTCAATTAATTTTGGTAAATTTTTAAGTCATAATTTAAGCGTCAACGCTGGAGTGTTCGCAGATAGTAATGGAATCATTTCACTATTTATGACACTTGCTTTACTATTGAAGTGCACCTCCACGTTGAAAAATAAAGTACTTACACGAGATTTACCTCTTATCCGTTGTCTCCCTTTCCACCCTTTTAATTTACTATCCTTCTCTTTTATGTGCCAATAATGCGAGTGTGTTTTGCACGTATGCCAAATATCCCCTAAAAAAACTTTTGTCTTGTCGCTTTAATTACGAACGAATTTGGCACATACCTACTGAACCACTGCGAAAAGTCTCTCGTTTTTATATTTTTACCTTCTAACTATTTGCAGCTTTATGAGTTTAACTCAACTTAATGAGTTTTGCAGAGTGTTCCGAATACGCAATTAATGAATGATGCTAACTGGTGCCAAATTTCCTGAAACTGTGGATGACATACGAATGCCCTTATTGGACAGATATATTAATTTGCTGGAGATTTGGTTAGATTTATCATCACATTAAGCATTTGCTTAAAACCGATTGTGAAATATTCCAACAGGACGTTAAAAGTGACCAGTTAAAACTTTTTTTTAATTTACACGGTTATGCATATAAAGTATCTCCATTTCTACCGTATGGAATCTGCAAGGAGCGTTAAGAAAAATTGCGCTTATAATCTAAGTATACTGTAAAATGTATGTACGTGCAATAAGGAATAGTCATCGTTGGGATTATATATATATATATATATATATATATATATATATATATATATAAATATATACATACACACACCTATACGGACTGAAGAAGCTGACACGTTTTGAATAAGTATAAACATATTATGTATGTCATGCTATACACTATGTAAAAATGTTTGTGGAATTGTATACGAAAATCTTGTAAATAAATATCAAAATGTTAAAATATTTGTTAGTCAGCGCTAGAAGAAAAAAGTAGCAAACTTTTACTTGCTTAAAATATTATAAGTACGAACGAGTGGAATCTACGTTTTTGAAAACATGTTAGATGTGAAACAGAATCAACTTCGTTGGCCTGTCACATTTGTTAGGATTTTGTACTTTTCAAAAATTTACTGGGAAACTGTTTGCCGAAAACAAGTTACACTTCATGTAACTTGTAAAATTCGCAAGAAATTTGCCATCGTTATGTTTGTTAACAAACGAAAATTGTTTGGAATTTTATAACGTAAAAGAAAAGTAGTATTTGAACCTTCCCAAGCATTGCTTGTAAATTCGAAGAAATTATCTGAGTGTTACAAAGAAACTTTTTAAAAGTAGTTTACAATTTTTTTTTTGCAAATGTATCAACAGTATTTATGGAGAAAAGTGACAACACTTTGAAACAACAAAATCAAATTGCTGTCTAACCGCGTTCATTTGCTTTGCTATCCCTTTTATGAAGTTCGTATCGTCACTTGGGGTCGCTTTATTGCGTAGTCGCTAAAGCACTCGACCCACTTCAATAGACCTGGGTTCGTTTCCCGGTGAGGCTGATGCCCGGATTAATCGCATGTGGGAAACATGACGGACATTACGTCTGTCATGCGGGTTTTCTCGGAATACTTTCGGTCCCACGTTATTCGCATTCCGTCGCTTACCCATTGTTAGGCCTCATTTCATGTCATCTTTCAGGGAATGACAGACGGCTACGGGCTCCGAATCAGACCGTTCACGATTGTGGTGTGAATCCCTGGCCTCACGTTCCCTCCCCATACAACGTGCAATTATTTATCTGCACTTGAGCATTTATTTACATGCAGAAAAGAATAGTGCAACAAATTGTTTCAGTGCCTTATGTCCACATCTGCAGTTTCGCTTCATGGTCAGTGATTGCATATTTTCTGCTCTCAACGTCTTGGGGTTCCACCGGCAAGTCACAGACGTGTGGTGTCCCAGTAACCTCATTCTGATTGGCACAGTCAACTGAGTGACGCCTCTGCACGAAGACACGCTGCCAATAACTTGAATCAGAGCTGCAGATGTGCGCCTAAGGCTTTGAAACAAGTTGTTGCAAAATACGTATCACCAAAAATTATTGGCTCTATGGCCATTATCCTACTTGTCCACTCAGAACTCCGTTGTTGTATAGACAAATAACTACATATTTTTGGTCCGGTGTGTGGTAAAGCGTTGACGTCTCTTAAAGTGCTCTAACCACATAACTTAATTCATCTAGTTCTGTCACGAAACTTTACGTCGAGCAGTTCCAGTCATCCTTACTGTTATTGTTAAGAACATATTTCGTTATATGTTCGTCGCTGATACAATTAGGGACAGAAGTTAAGCGTGGGCTACTGACGTAGCATATATAGCTATTGGTTACGGCATACGAGTGTTGTAAGACGCTAAAAATCTTAGTAAGTTTATTTGTGTTTAATATAAAAATTTTGTATTTGTTCAATGTGATCTTGTGATTGTAATTGTGATTTTTTATTTATGAGTATTGTAAGCAATTGACAGAATTCAAACGGGGAAGCAAAGTTAAAATATATAATTCCTCAACGGATTAAATTGCAGATTACTCTTTGAAAGAAAAGTATTTTTCTAGAAATATCTAGAATAATACTGCCATTCAGGAAATTTCGCCATTTTTACTTTATATTGAGTTAACATAAACCCTAGGGATAGGAAAGTTTCACGATCTAAATGACCCGTAAGTTAGAAAATATTATCGTATGCATAGGGCCACAGAATATTTAGGAATACAGAAGTGAACTACCTGGTAGAACGGAGAACTCGGTCACGCATGCCAGCAAAATGGTTACCCTGGCCAGCAAAATGGCGAAAATACCTCTTGCCAATCAGCGAAGGACAGCTGCTCTGTTACCCGGCAGCCTGACCAACAGGAAACATGCCGTAACATGCTGGAGTCAAACATACACGGGGCTGGTGTCAACAGCTTCGGGCAGCCAATAAGTGGCGGAGTTTGCCCGTATCAAATGAGCCGCCTCGTCATTTCACGTCTGTATTACTATTTAGTCTGTGATAGGGCCTACTCATACCCTGTCTATTCGTTCATTGTCTGCTGTTCCAGTGGTAACAGCCAATGAAAAAATGGCGAGGCTTGCGTATACACACAGCAGTGTTTCTAACATGCACCTTATTAAAAAAAAATAAGGATTTTTCTTGTTTCCATAACCGTACTAAAGTGCAAGGTAAACGTATACATTTAATAAATTAATTTACGTTAGTTAATTTTGTTAAAATTTTCACTCGTAATACTTCTAAAGACATTACACAGAAAACTTATGGTATAAAATATTTGTCTACATTATTGGACACAAGAATAAATACATTACAAAATAAATTCCACACCTAACTCAGGGGCTGTAAGCTAGGTATACGTCGTTCCTGATAAACTGAACACTTTTGAAATCAATCTCTGTAATAAATATATATCCGTTACTGTATACAATTCAGCATTAACCAATGTTGCCTTACTTCATTTACGGTTGACAGTGAATTGTCCAGCGTATTCTTATGCGTTGGGACCCCAGTTTTTCGCGAAAAGAATTTTGCCTCAGTTTCTTTAAGTGTCTTACGTACACATCTGTAATTCTGATTCATGGTTATTGGCAGCTTGTCTGTGTGAAGAGCAGTATCACATTTGACTGAACCAATTACAATAACGTTCCTGCAACACCACACGTCTGTGACTTGCCGGTAGAATCCCAAGACTCGTGACAGTTAAAATATTCAATCACTGACCACGAAGCAGAACTGCAGATGTGCGCGTGAGGCACCGAAACATAGTGGGGCAGAATTCTTTTCGCAAAATACAAGGAGCCTTACTTATATATTTTGTAATTTAAGTATAAACAAACCCGTATTTCTATCAAATTGTATCGATTACTTTGAATTCTATATTTTATAAATATTTTATACATACTTGTCTAGGTATCTACCATAATTATATATAATTTATTTTCTTTCATTCTCTGACCTTCCGTTCATTGCCATGCCTAGAGACAGTGGAAAATCGTAAGAATATTTCGTGCTACCGTGTTTGCAAAACATTGTAGTGGCGTGCCTTATATGAATGCAGGATGGTAGAGTATTTTTTAAAGACGAATCACAAATATTCAATAACAGCGCACCCGAGTTATGATCAGCCCAGTCAGATGGAGTCACGCCTTTATCGTTAGAAGAACGTTATGTTAGTACACGTTCGAACCTATATGTGGTTCGGGATAAAGTGAACACTCAAAAAAAAACCTCCTAGAGTTATTTTTTCGGCCAATTCGTGTGTTTCCGCGCGTAACGGCTAATGGCGGGAAATGTCCAACCTCTCTGGACACGTCACTTGATGTTTGCGAGTGTAAGATAAATTGTACAGTCAGTATAAATCGATATAGTTTAATAAAAAGAGTTTAATACAATTATGTCGCTTTCGTTTGCTTTTGTTCAAGTATGGTTGTATTTAAATAGGAAATTACACGGAACTATTTTGCGTAATTTCGCTACCAACCATACAATAAGTAAGGCAACTAGGGTTAATGTAGAATTATACGCAGTAACGGCTAGGGATATGTTTCAAAGGTTAAATTTTTAGTGCTCACTTTAACTAGAATGATCTATAGCAGTCAACTTTAACGCAATAAATCAGTGTTCCTAGTCATTAGCTTGATAACTATTCACACTCAGTTTAATTGCAGCCGCACAGAGATGTACATGTAATGTAACTGCTTAATGTAACTTACACACGGAATCGTACTCTAATTTACGTTTAAGAAGAAATACTTACACAGGAAACATAAAATTAACATTACACTTGGAGTGCTCGTCAAGAATCAATAAATATTATCACTGATCAACTGCCAAATTTACTGAAAGCCTGCACGCTTGTGTATACTGAAGTTTACATACAGTTAAATGTAATTTTTTTTTTTTTCAGTAGTGTTTACCTTGCCTCGAACGGCTTTTAAACGTGTGGATAGTATTTGAGCTTACAGACTAGTCATGAGTGAGATCACTAAATATTAAAACATTGGGACAGATAAACAAGAAGTGGAGTAAAAACAAGCCTTTGCTAGCTTTAAGAAACCACTCTTGCATTTTCCTTGAACGATTTCGAAAAACGGATATCATAAAGGCCGTATCATGAATCTAGCCCAAAGGGCCGTATTTCATAAATATTACTCTAGTTACGAGATTATAAGATACAAGTTAAAAGTCAACAAGTTAAGTGAATTGTGTTAATAAAATAAATTTGTGAACTTGTAAAGTTGGTGAGCTTGTAAAACATTTTTACAAGTCAGCTGTTTAGCTAATCGTTCGTTTACATTAATGATGGAAAGCGCACGAGTAAGCAAAGATTTAAAATGTGCAGTGCTGCAAAAAATAAAAGGAAAGAAGGACATTTTATGTGGACAGTTTAGTGATACACTTACGAAACAAGACAAAAGTGATGCATGGAAGGAAATTTTTCAATATGCTGTTAGTATTGGAGCAGTCAATAAAGACAAGGGCTGTAAATACTTGAGAGACACATTTCGGCCAAATATAAGTACAACAGTGGTAAGTAACACTAATTATTTTTAATTTGTTATGTAACTGCACCGTCCAATAATGTGATAGGAAGTTGTTTCATACAAAATTAAATGTTTTTTTCAGTACAAAGTTGACAATGCCAATCAGACTGGGGCAGCAAGAGGAAAAAATGAAAAGTACAGTGAAATGGACAACATTGTGCTTGATGTGATAGGTAAAGATTCTCCGACAATAACAAAACTTGGAGCCAGGAGGCTAATACATATGCAAATGTAACGTTACAAGAAAAGGAATTGTCCCTTCATGTTAACGATCGTTGCATAAGTGACAGTTCTACTTCTCATGCATCACAAGCGATTAAAAAGCTAAAGGTTTCATTTGTAAGTTCACTACGTATTTTATTTATTATTTTTCTTTATTTTTATGCATATAAATCACGGGTCTATTGTAAGGCAATTTAATGCCTTCAAGCCTGTTCACACTTTCTACATTCTCAGTTATTTTTCATACCCTTAAGAATAAAAATAATATTAGTGTATGTTGCAACCACAAGGTAAGTTGTGTTTTTTTTAAATAAAACTTTCCAACGTTGTGTTTTCACTTGACTCAATATAAATGATTATAAATCTAACACCTACATCAGTAAAAGTTAAACAATATATTTAAATGTGTCGTTTGCACGGACTGAGTATTGCACTCTTTGCAATTAGCAACTGAGCTTCCTTCCAAAGCCACCTTGTCTAGCACTGGATATAACAAACTTATCCCTCCTTTTTTTCTCTCTTGGTCTATCCCTCCGTGAGCTTGATGTGTTTTGACAGCTTAATTGGGGAGAAATAAAAAGGTGGCTACATCTGTACGAGTGGTGTGCCGTGTATGAAAGGATCGTGGGCAGCTGTTTGTAGGTCAGAATGTGGGACACAGATGTTTCGTTTCAGCACGCCGATTTTTACATCTCGGGCAGGTAGACGTCACATATGGTACCGCCGTTTGTAATGTTGGAACAGTTATTACATTATATCTACCATAAAAAATACAATGGTTAATGTTTTTCAAAGCGAAAAAGCAGTAAGTTGACAGGTTATTCCTGTGTGTACGAAAAAATGTGAATACCTTCTTAGGTTATGTAACTTCCATTTATCGTCCTTGTATAGTTTAATGCTAATTTAAGATTACCTAGTAAAACAAAGCAAAGCACACATACAAATACTCTTCTCAGCCAAGATGCCAGCAATATCTATACCATTTTAGTACAGTTTTTTTACTTAAATTACTTTTTTTTTTTTAAGATTTGCCAAAAAATATACACTCAATGAATAAGTAAGCTCCACACTTAAATATTACCAAAGATAAAATTTTCCTCTGATTATATATATATTACACAAGTAACGATTACTTATAAAACATATCACTTACCAATATCACAATTTATAATTTATGCACGTCATGTTATAGTCATGAAAATCAGAAGTACTGTATAACATCATAAGAAATGCATTTAAAAAAATACATTTGCAGTTAATACTACACCGCAAACATTTTTAAGACACATTTTCTCATAAATGAATGTTCATACGATAGGACAGTTACAAAAAACACACAATATCCCCCCCTTGCATTTCAGAAGCAGCCCACAACAAAAACCAACGAAAACTATCACCTTCAAGTTGAGCACTTGAAATTACTTAACGAAAAGGTTAAGTGGAAACATACAATTTGCGGCTGCAGTTTTTGAAGCTGGACAAAAATCTAGGACTTCCGCCTTCAAAAGTAACTGCCACTTTCAATTATGTCCAAAGTGAAGTTTACGAAATAGACCAAGAAGGAAAAACACTTATAAGGAATGAAAATGGAAACGTGTCATTCATAATGCAATAAATCTGTAAAACATTTTGTGATAAATTATACAGTAAATGTTTGTACAAAGTGTACATAATTGGCGTTCAACCTGACCTGGAATGTATCTGTGAAATTTATGTACCTCTATTTATTAGTGAATGTGTATGTTAACAATCCCATAATTTTCCTTTTTCCTGTGCACAGTACTTATAAAACCCTGTACATAAATAAGGACACACTAACGAAAGTGGTTTGTTAACTGCTGAAACCTTAACTGTGTATACCAACTCCTGGAGGAGTGTGTTCTGCATTGTAAACATCTTCAACTTCTCCTTCGTCTGGTAACTGAAGAACTATTTCTTCTCCTGTGTTTCTATCTACGTTGCACAGTGCTGTACAGCACTTGAAGATGTTTGTCGCAAACACTGGGTGGACACATAAATAATTAAGGCAGAGAAATGTCTCTTTTAGAACGCCTAAAGAGCATTCTACTAATCTTCTAGTTGACTTGTGAGCTCTGTTGAAGCGAGTAATTGCTGGATCATTCTAAATGTTGGCTACTGGAGTAATAATCCATTCCTTTAAAGGATATCGGGAGTCTGCAAGCATAATAGCGTTAGGGATAGGCCTCCTCCCATCATCCATTCGACGACAATGTGTACTGTTTCTCATTACTCTCGCATCGTGTACACTACCAGGCCAGTTGGCACTCGCATAGTAAAAGTTCAAATCTGGCCCACAAACAACCATGCAGTTAATTGAATGTCTCCAGTGTCTGTCAACGCATGCAGCCTCATTTTCTTGTGGTGCATCAATTTCAATCAATGTTCCATCAGCTACGCCTACAACTTGAGGCATTCCAGCCGTGTCGTGAAATTCTGAAGCGGTATTGTAAACATCTGCCGGCCAATTTACAACTTCCGGGAACTTAATTGCATTCACCGCACTAACTACTCTATGAACAACTCTAGAAACACTTGCTGCAGAAAAACCATGCAGATCACCAACAGCGTGAAAATTCCCTCCATTACCTAACCAATGGAGTGCAATACATAGCTGTTGCATTGGAGTTAATGCTTTGTTTCCTTTATTTTTGTTGGGTGCTTTAATAAATGACTTATGTCTTTTAGGAGTCCTTCTACTTTTAGAGAACTCATACTAAAACGTTCATTTTGTTCATAGTGAGTCTCAAAATTATTATTAATTCTTTCTCTGAAAGTCCTTGTCCTCCTAACCTCAACTTCCGTGTCGTCATCTGAATCGGTAAAAACTGTGTCCATAGTAGGGTTATATACTTACAGTAAAACTATCTCTTACGAATTCAGATTAACGATAATCGTTTCCAGCTGCAATAGTAAACTTGTAATATAATTTACAAAACTCTAAAGGTTTGTAGATATCGAGAGATTTTCTACAAGTTCTTCTTTGTAAATTTTGTTTTATGAAATGCAACGAAAATTTCACTTGTATAAATCACTTGTTTACAGCCAAACATGCCTTGTAGCTTGTAACTTGTAACTCGTACCTTTGTGAAATAGAACTGTTGGTATTTTCACAAGTCACAAGCTATTTACACTTGTAATCTTGTAAACTTTATGCAACAGGGCCAAGTTTTTGGTGAAAAAATATTTCTGCGCCAGTTCGCTTCAGTGTCTTATGTGCACAATAGCCGATGTGTGTTCAAGGTCAGTTATTTGATATTTTCAACTCTGGCGTGTCTTAAAGTTTTACTGCAAATCACTAGGGACCCCTGAATTTCACGAGTTTTTTTGCACAGTTCTTCAATGCCTTATATGCATTTCGGCAGACCTGCTTCGTGATAATTGGCATCGTGTATTTGTGTAAATGCATAACTCATTACTGTTCCAATCCGAACTAGGTCACTGCGACACCACACGTCTGAGACACAGAATATTTAGGAATACAGGAGTGAAATAGACAGTATGACAGCAAACTCAGTCACACACACCAGCAGAATGGCTTCGCTGGCCAGAAACATGACGGAAACACTTATCACCAATCAACGTACGGCAGCTGCTCTGCTAGCCGGCAGCCAGGCCAATAGGAAACCTGCCGTAACATACAGGAGCCAAACATTCACAGGGCTGGCATCAACTGCCTCGAGCAGCCAATAAGCGGCCAAGTTCACCTACCAAATGAGTCGCCATGTCATTTCACGTCTGTATTAGTCTGTGTCTGTTATTAGTGGGAAGAACCCGAAGTCGCTGAGAGTTTAAAAACATCCACTCAATGACCACGAAGCAGAGCTGAAGGTGTCCATGTAAGGAATTGAAATAAAGTGTTGCAAAAATATTTTACGGAAATGCTGGGTTCCCTACAAATCACGTACGTGTGGTATCGCAGTCACCTTATAATATGATTGGTTACTGTCAAATGAGAAACGTCTTTGTACTAAGATGCGTTGCCAATTAAACTGAAGCAGAACTGAATATGTGTACCAAAGACATTAAAACAAGTTGGTGCAGAAAAATTTCCAAAAAATCTGGTGTCCAGACTAATTGCCGTAAAAATATAGTACCTAAGTTCCGTTTTCTCATGACTAGCGCCTCGGATGTTTCGCGGGTTCAACGACCAGCTGGCTGGACTCCACAGTACTGTGTACACTCTGTCCTCAACTACTTGTACATTGGCTACTGCTCCAGTGAGTGAACATTCGAACATTTGACAACTCAGCAAGGAAGTCCGTGAGTGCTTTTATGAGGGTTTGCCATTGGTTAAGAGTCCTCAAGAACAAGTTTATAAACTCTATGATGACCCAATCGAAAATGTTTTCAACATACATATGAGTTAGAAATCCAATCTCTCCTCTATTGAATCCGCGAAATTTCCGTGTCTCTACTCGTGACTCGTCACACGCACGTCGAGTGTTTTTAAAATACGCTCAAGTGATTCGTACTAAGAAATGTTACGTGTGAAAATGCAACATTTCAAAGAGTTTTAGTGTTATACTTCAATGTGTCTTAGTTGGTATTGGATGAAAAGTCATGCCGTTCAGAGTCAACATGTTGGCGACGAGCCCTACCCTTGACTGAGGTTAAATGCGGTGACACTTGAATTAATATCCTTCGAAAGAAAAAGGGCAGTATCAACTTGCATTCCAAGCAACATTGTAACTGAAGCAAGCATATACACGTCCACTCGGAAAGAGCTAGAGAGGTGACCTAGATACGGAAGCTTCCGGCAATCCTTTCTTTGACCCATAAAAAACAGTGGTGTAATCTAAAGTAATCCGTGAAATCAAAAATGATTTTGCTGAAAAATGCTTGAACTTGTTCCACATTTAAAACATACTTCGCTTTCACAATATCGTATGAATAGCTTTGAGATGTAGCGTAGGCAGTAAAGCTATTTGAAAGGATCATTGATTTTAAACGACTATAAATCTGAGCTACATAACTCTTTATTGAACTCATCCGTGAGGATTTTGAGTAAATAGTAAACCTAAACATTTTCACTCACTTATTTCGGTGTACCGTTACATATACACAGCTGGTACGGACCGGAAAATTTTCCGAAAATATTTTTGTACCAGGATTTTTCAAAACCTGTCGTGCTGGTCGCTAGCTCTTCTCCATGATCAGTGACTTGATATTTTTGTCTGCAGTGACTTCAGCCCATCATCCATAATTTCTAATGCTTTCATGATAGTTTCCTAAATAAAAGCAGATATCAAAAAACTGTTTAACTGTTCTGTTAAGATTTGTTTTTACTATATAGTTTAATATTTTCTAAATAAAATGTATATAAACTTGGCTAAATAGATCACTAATTAGAATTTCTTTTTCTGCATAATTAGCTGAAGTAATAGTGCGTTTTGTCTTAAAATAATATTTGACATACTCTACGCGGTTTTTCGACAAAACTGTACAACAGGTTTTCGAGATGTACTCCCGTATAGGACTAAAATAAATAATTATCGTAAAAACAGTATAAATGATGGATCATGCCCTTAAGGTTCTACTCCAAAACCACAGATGTGTGGTACCGTTGTAACCTTGTGCTTATTCGCACAGTCAAATAAGATAAGTCTCTGCACAAACATACACTGTCAATAATCATAACTCAGATGTGCAGGTAAGGTATTGAAACAAGCTGGAACAAAAATAATATCAAAAATTACCATTCCCTTTATATTGATAGGGCCACAAATTTTTTGTAAAAGGAATTTTGCAACAGTTTGTTTCAACGTCTACATGCACATTGGCATCTCTTCTTAATGATTAGTGAGAATAAGGTTACCGAGACACCACACGTCTCTGATTTGTTGGTAGAATCCCAAGACGCTGACAGTTAAAAACATCTGATCACTGACTATGCAGAGCTGCAGATGTGCGCGTGAAACGTTGAAACAAGTTAATGCAAGATTATTTTCACCAATAAATCATTAGCTCTGTTTATCTGCCTCACATTCGTTGTACGGAGAACAGATGGACGTTTACGTATAGGGGTTATAAATTCATATTTATTAAGTTCTATTTGTATGACTAGCTTCCTCTTTCATAGGACAAATTGTCAAATGTTATTCACATGTTAATAGCGTTATACAATGTACTTTTATTGTTATTGACGTTTTCGAAGTTACCAATTTTTACAACTAACAATTGGGATACAAAATTTCGCGTGTTAAATGACCCGCACGCTACACTTCACATTCCTTTCCAACTTGTGACTTAGCTGCTTGTTTATTGGATGTCGGCAAATTTTCGCGTACGACCAACATGTGCGAGTTTGGACTTTAGATTTCTTTCTTGTCTCCACGTGGCTTAGGTTCATTTAGGCCGGGTCTCTTGAACTACGGTACTATTTTTTTTCCAGGATATTTGAACACATGCGTCTTCGGAATCTAAGCTATAGGATGAAACACGAAATTTCTCGGTCTCTACACGTAGCAATAAATAGAGGCATTCATAGGGCCACGAAGCTTTTTGCGAAAAGAAGTTAGTCCTAGTTAGTTTGAGTGCCTTGCCTGCACATCTGCAGCTCTGATTGTTGATTATCGGCAGCGTGTCTTTGTGAAGTGTCGACTCTCATTTGTCTATGCCAATCACAGTAAGGTTACTGCAACATCACCCGTATTTGATTCGTCAGTGAGTGAGTGAGAGGTTTTGGTAAGCGCTTAACATCCGGGTCTTTAGCGATGGTGAGGGGTGGCATGACGTGAGTATGGAACAGCACCGGAATGAAAGGGCGGGGGAAACGGGAGATTCCAGAGAAAACCCGCCGACCTACGGCATCGTCCGGCACGATTCCCACATTCCAAAATCCGGGGACCGTCACCGCTGGGAATCGAACCCGGTGGGAAGCGAATGGTCTGACCATTCGGCCACCGCGGCCCCTGATTTGTCAGTAGACCCTCAAGACATGTGAATGTTATAACATCCAATGACTGAACGTGAAACAGAACTACAGACGCGTACGTAAGGTACAGAAACTAACTGGAGCATAATTCCGTTTGCGAAAAGTTCCTGACCCTAGGCCTCATGCAAAATTCACGTTATTAGTTGGGAACAGATTGATATGTACAACCTTGAACACTCTCTGTGACGTTATTGGCCACTCGTCTTTATGTGATGTTTACAGACCCCTGTTTCTCGCGAAAAGAATTTTGCCCCACTTTGTTGCGGTGCCTTACGTGCACATCTACAGTTCTGCTTCGTGGTCAGTGATTGGATGTTTTAACTGTCACGAGCCTAGGGATTCTACCGGTAACTCACGACGTGTGTTGTTGCAGGAACTTTATTGTAATTGGCTCTGTCAAACGAGATACGGCTCTTCACATCAACACGCTGCCAATAACCATGAAGCAGAATTGCTGATGTGTACGTAAGGCACTGAAACAAACTGGGGCAAAATTCTTTTCGCCAAAGATGTGGGTCTGTAGTGTTGTTATTTACGTATTTTACTGTTTTACAAGTAATTGGTATATACTTGCAGGTTCCGCGTTCTGGACTCCAAGTTACTGTGTCTACGTCTGACTTCCGATGTTGACGCCTACAGGACTTTTTCAACCAATGATTAGAGACGATGCTTCATCGCGGAAAAACTTTACTGTTTTCTGGGTTTCAACATGCGTTAAGCTTAAAAAAGGTTTAGTGACTTTCCCTTGTACATGGAGCTATTACCCAATTTGACTGAGCCAATAAGAACCCCGCTATTGTAATATGCGACGCTTGCTACTGGTCTGCAGAGAGCACGGCCGTAGAAGAACAGGTCTGGACACTCGCCTGGAAACTTGGCCCCCTTGTTGTTTGGCTGCAGTTCACCAAGTTACCGAGAATGCTAGACATTTTTGGCGCTGTAATCCGGGCGTTCGAGCTCAAGCTCCGCCCACTTCCCTCACACTAAGATAAACAATTTAGCAAAACGTATTTTTTTGTCAATTTATGAAACACTTCCTTCGCTCACAATTTTAAATCATGGCTCCAGAAATCTTTATTTACTTTATAATGTTAACAATGGGAAAAAGTGGGCGGAGTTTCAGTCCGCCCGCCCGGATTACAGCGCCAAAAAGTACAACATTCTCGGTAACTTGATGAACTACAGCCAAACAACAAGGGGGTCAAGCAAAATAAATTGGTAGATAGGCGAGTGTCCAGACCTGTTCTTCTACGACCGTGGTAGAGAGCTACCTTGATTCAGGAATATTATCACCCAATCATACATGTTGCAAGAAACTACAGTGTTTTCAAGGGCATGTTGGCGCAAAACATTCTCGCGATATACCATCATCTCTACAAATGATATTAGTTCAAATCTAAAATTTTCACTGTTCTATAATGCTGGCACACAAAGATACAAAGGGGCGGAGCCAATAATGTCGCGGAGTGTATTCGGCTGATCAGAGACTAGTGGATAGCCAAACGCCAAACAGTAACGCGAAACTGGAAAAAAGCGTTCCCAGCCGCAAACCACGAAATTGCAAAGTAATCAAAGACGTCGAATGAGCGAACAATATCTTGCAATTTACCCTGCAGTCAGAAAATAACGTCAAACGTGTGAAACCCGACCAATTATATGAGGTAAAATTATTCCGTAAAATTGGAAGAAGACCAGACATATACAAGTGAAGTAGTTAAGGAACCGGAGAGTACATCTATTTAGTAGCCCAAAGTTACAGCAGTCATAATTTACTCTCACGTGCCTTGCTCTTCAAGAAATACTGCTCGCGACTTCACGTCGCACAGGTAGCGGAAATAGCCTGGTGGGGCGCGTCTTACCCTCGTCGGGAGTTTCGAAACATCTGTATTTATTTGAGGACTGCGGTCTCGAACATCCTTTCGGAGACGTGTCACAACTGCGAAATAGGTTGCTTCACCTGGGTCTTGATTTTGGTATGCTGCGCAAATACACACTTCAAAAATCCTCAGCAAATTCTGTCGCCCAGCTTAAGTAAGCGGCGTAATATTAGCAAAGTGTTGAAGTGTGTCGCTTGTCGCTCTGTATAGGTAGAGACCTGAAAAATTCGCGTTTTCTTTTGGCCCCAAGCTATAATTCCAGCAACTGTAAGTTGGTGCCACTTTCACAATTGGCCCGTGACTTATTAGACACTTCCTGGAAGTGGCTTAGCCAATAGTACAGAAGTAACTAAATACAGGCCCATATCACTGCAGCCAGTGAGCAGATAATGTCTGCTTGAATACATACATGTTCTTGGAGGATAGCCTATACGTCAGTGAACACGCGAATTTGTCCCGTCTCTATGTGTAGGTCGTTCGTTTTAAACTGAGAACTAAAAATTTAACCTTTGAAAAATAATACTAGCCGTTCTTACATATAGTTCAACATTACCTCTAGTTGCTGTACTGCTTGTATGGTTGCCAGCGAAATTCGGCAGTATAGTTCCATGTATTTTCCTCTCTAAATACAACCATCTTCCATGAAACAGCAATATGCTGTAACCCTCAGTTTAGTTTATACTAACATTTTGTTATATTATAGGGCATAAGGATTATGTTTGCACTTTCGATATAAATTTTATATCCTCCAAAAACTAACATTGGTTTATTTGGGGGAATATCTAAAAGTTTTAATTCCAATGAGATTTGTAGAAAAAATTTTCAGCAAAACTTCAGCATTATAGGATAGGACGAATTGCAGTTTCATTGACGTCATATTGAAAGAAAAGTAACCGAAATCGACATAATTGTATTTCATATAAGTAATATACTTTTTTGTTTCCTTCAAACTATGTACATATCTACTGGCTGCACATTTTAACTGACACGCGCAAACATCAAGTGATGTGTTCAGAAGATTAGACATTTCTCGTCTTAGCCGTTACACGCGGAAGGACACGAATTGCCTGAAAATAGAATTTTATCCCGGACCGCCTATATGCCTATCAACAACACGCTTGTAACATGCGCTATAAATAAGTACACCGCAATATTATAAAACGGGACCGGTAGTTTTCGCGAAAATATTCTTGCACAACCTTGATTTAAGGGCGCCACCTACCCGCGTATGAGAGGCTCAAAAGCGGCGGAGCAGTGAGGTCGACTCTGAAGTGCGCATCAAATGCCGCGTCGCCTCATCGATAGGGACCCCTGTTTTTCGCGAAAATAATTCTGCCTCACTTTGTTTGGGTAGCTTACGAGCACATCTGCAGTTCTGCTTCGTGGTCAGTGATTGAATATTTTAACTCGCGCGAGCCTTGGGATTCTACCGGCAAATCACAGACGTGTAGTATTGCGGGAACGTTATTGTAACTGACTCAGTCAAACGATATACGGCTCTTCATTATAGACACGCAGCCAATAAACATGAAGGAAAATTGCAGATGTGTACGTAAGGCACTGAAACAAGCTGAGGGAAAATTTTTTCGCGAAAATCAGGGGTCCCTACTCATCGAGCCAAGCGCTGAACTAGCGTGCAAGGTCCCCGCCGAACGGTTTTTATTATGAGACACTAAGCGGTGACCATATAATTCTATTATTGGTGGAAAGTCTGCAATTAAGTTCAGTGCAGGTCGAAATCTGAGTTTCACATACATCCGGTTACTACATTTTGAATTACGGAAGTCTGAAAAGGCTGTCTTTAGCCACGTTGGAGGGCTTAGAAATAGCGTATTTAATGAGCGTGCCGCCTTATCAACGAGGCCTGAAGTTTCTTTTCTTTTCGTACGTTGGCACAGTGGGCACACGTGTAATATTTTCGTAGAAAAAAACCTCTTTACGAACACACTGCAACGCATTTGAAGCGTGGGGCAGGCGGTAGCCTTAATACTTTTCGTGCATATCAGCACAGCTCTGGCAGCTCGACTTTGCGTAAAAGCGTCTCGCGTCTGACTATGCCTGTGAGAACAAGGTTAGTGCGACACCACGCGTATTTGATTAGCAAGTAGAACGCCAAGACGCTGACAGTTACAAACAACCAATCAATGACCAAGAAGCAGAGCTGCACAAGGTATCGAAAGAAGTTGATGCTAAACCTACCAACGAAAACTACCGGCCCCTAATTCAGGGGTGTCATTTCAGGGTTTTCTTGGGAAGGGGGGAGGGCGACAATATTTTTTTTGGCAACAGTGACCTTGTTGCATCTTTATTATTAATTGAGCATGTATAAATTACAAACCTTAGTAATATTTCTTAAGTTTTATCTGCTTACGTTAGTATTATTTAAACAAAAAAGTAAGCAAAAAAATGTATACACTTTTCCTTCTAAATCCAGAGGGGTACTCGCCCTATTCTTGTCCACTTAAATGACGCCCCTGCCGTAATTAATATGTAGGGACAGGAAAATTTCACGAATTCAATGACCTGCATGTTAGAATAATTTGTCCACTAGCTGCTACTCAGTGGAACAGCAAACAACGAACGAACAGACGGGGCTAGAGTATGTAAAGGTTTATAAGAGATGCCACTGCCACGTTAAGCAACCATTCTTATTTATGGCCCTATCTTGTTGTCGTAAACGACTGTGGGTTACCAACAACGCAACAGAAAATTTACGTACTCTCCCGAGGTCTCTGCCAGAGGTAAACTTTGTGTTAGTATTCACAATGACGCAGAAACTACCAGTGTCGTGATCACAGTCATAGAGGAACAGGTCTGGACCATGGCCGTAGAAGAACAGGTCTGGACACTCGCCTGGAAACTTGAACCCCTTGTTGTTTGGCTGCAGTTCACCAAGTTACCGATAGTTAGAGGTACGTAAATTTCGCAGATACATTCCAGGTCAGGTTGGACGCCAATTATATATAACTTACTTCATTGTCATGTCTGTGACTTGCTGGCGGCTGTTACGAAACGCGTTTGACTACTGCAAGCCAGTAGTAAATAAAGAAATAATGCGAAGGGCTATCGCTTGCTACCTGCTTGTAAGGTTTTAAGCCAATATATAATCGATTGTGGCCAGTGGGTGTATAGGACTGACAAGTCTAGGCTGCTGCCAGATGAATCCGCGAAATTGATGTACCTCTACCGATAATGCTCAAGCTCCGCCCACTTCCCTCCCACTATGATAAACTATTTATCAAAACGTACTTTTTTTTATCAATTTATGAAACACATCCTTCACTCACAATTTTAAATCATGGCACCAGAATCTTTATTTACTTTACAATGTTAACGATGGAAAAATGTGGGCGGAGTTTGAGTACGACCGCCTGGATTACAGCGCCAAAAAGTACATTCTCGGTAACTTGATGAACTACAGCCAAACAACAAGGGAGTCAAACAAAATAAATTGCTAGATAGGCGAGTGTCCAGACGTGTACTTCTACGACCGTGGTCTGGACACTTGGAGTAGAAGAATTGATCCTCGTATGACTGACTGGCGCCACTGTCACTTTGGTGTTGTTTAAACATTGCGCATATGGATATACGAGGAGCAAGCTCGTGTCGGAGCTGTTAGGAGCTCTGTTAGTACGTCGCTATATTGCATTGTTAAAACAACACTTCATTGCTAGTGGCGCTTTCAATCATAAAGGGGAGCGCAAGAAGGGTGTATGTACAATGCTATGTTGCCACATTATGCATATAAAATGTCAACGTACAACACTTTGCCAAAAATATTTTCGTGTCCATTTTAGCCCAGGATTCGCGTGGTGTGATTAATAGGCGATTTTTTTTCTGGGCACCCTGTATCGTGTTAAGGTCGCTTCTCCATGATCAAGGAGCTAAAACCAATTTTTAATTTTTAAATATTGCAATTCAAACATCATTATCCTCTTCACTCATTATTCCGAGTAGGGGCCTATATTCGTTCACGTATAACTACAGACGCTGGAAAATCGCGAAAACATTTGAAACCAACATGATCTCCGATAAATTATTGTATCTTTATCCTAACATTATTGGATGATGTTCTTTTAATGTGTAAGTTAATCTCCCAAACATGCAGCAGATTTAAGTAAATAATATAACATATTGTAAGGGCGCGAAAATGAGTACATTTCTGTGTAAAGAACTTAGTGTACATTCACTAGAACATACGACTTCACCGCATTTAGTTTGAGCAAAATAAAGTTATTGTTTTCCTTTTCTTGTTTAGTTTTGGGATAATCAACTAAAAATTAATTAATTTTTGTAATATTTGATTTGTTTGTTAGGAAATAGGTGCAAACTTTTTTTTCAAGTTGTCATACCTTTATTATATTTTAAGCGATTGTGCCCCCAGAAAAATTAATTTATGTTCTATCGTGCATAATGGAGTCAACTTCTTTCACACAAATTTGTTTACAATTTATCTGCTTCGTGGAACGAACTTAGTGATTTTCATTGCATTTGTAACAAAGAAAAAGTGTCGTCTTGGAACAAATGAAGACTGTGCATTGGACTTAATATTGTTGATTTTTACATTTGAAATTATACAAATTAATCATCTTACCGACAACCGGCGCTTATAATATTCATAAGATGCACTTTATTAAGCACTGGGTTAATTTTCCGAACAGGTCAAGCCATGATTATGTTTCTTATTCACAGCTTCGTCTGCACTGTAGAAAGTGACTGAAATGCTTAATCTTTTATACGCATTTTTACTTAAGACATGTATATATTTTGTTGTACCTGGATTGTAATTGTGCATGTTCTAGACTGTGTTTCTTAGCTCAGACCTCAGTAGAGGCCAGCTCTCTGTTTATATGAGTAATGGGTCAATTGTGTGTTGAAATCGGGTGACGCTCTTGTGATGAGTGTAAGGTGTGTTCTAGAAAACTGAGCAGTGCAGCGATGAATGATATAGTTTGTTGTGAAAGTAGTGTTAGGCTTCTAGAAGTCTATCAATAAGAGCTCTGCATGTAAGACATAGGTAGCTTACAATGAGAGAGAGAGAGAGAGAGAGAGAGAGAGAGAGAGAGAGAGAGAGAGCTAGGGTACATCGATGTGAACCTTTTGATAGCGTAGTAGGGCGAGTTCTGGAAGTATTGCCATAAGAGCTGTGTAAGGAAGAGAGAAACAGAAGAAGTTACGCGGCAGTGTATCACATGGAAAATACTGGAAGCGAGCATGAGAGACTATGTAAGTTACGGGTGTTCAAGTGCGACAAAATCATAATTTTATGTCTTTACGAAATATTATTAGTTTTGTAGACGATACTTATGAGCACAGTTTCCTCTTACAAAGCAATTTTAGCTTTCATAGTTTTCTCATAACGGTGCGTCAAAGTCAAAATTTGCTTGTTCTGCTGCCATTCAAATAGTAAAAACCAACTGACCTACTTGAATAAAATAATTCACTGTGATATTACACCCCATGAGCTATGCAATAAATTATTTAAAAGACCATAACGTAATATTCTTATCTAAAAAAAATCGCAAAAGTACAGGAAAAAGTTTAAAATACAACATTTTTTTAAAAATAAAAAGTAGTGTACGGTATTTTTAAAAATTTTTATTACGTAATACGTGGTATGTTATTTCGTTATGAATTATTTCACTTACGTAAGTCAAATGGTTTTCGCTATTTGCATGGCAGCAGAACGTGGCAATTTTTACTTTGACACACCGTTATGAGGAAACTGTGCGAGTTAAAATTGGTAACTGTACTCACAAGTATCTTCTCAAAACTAACATTATTTCATATAATTATAAAATTACGATTTTATCGCACTTGAACACCCTTAAGCCTGTCGGAGGTAATGTTTAGGGGATCTGTGATTCGACATTCGGTCGTTCTGGTCATTCTGGTGAATCAGCTCAGTCAGTACAGACGGTCAGCCTGTAAGCTATGTATGATATTATGTAAGAAGTTTATTCTAATAATTATGCAGAAGAAAAGTAATGTCAGTACACTCGTCTACCTGAAACTTGTCTATGAGTTGTGGCTCTTAACCTCCGACCACCACCTCGCTTAACCAATCTTCAAGTTGCCGTCAACCGCTCGGCGGCATAACCATTTATTTAATATAAGACGCCTTATGTCCGACAACGAGTAACTGTCAAGCGTTGAAAATTGAAAGCTTTATATGTCTAAGAATTTTACCCGTACCTAGAGAGTCATTGTAACCACCAATTTTTTTCTGTCTATACCTAATACAGGCCTAAGATTAACCAGTTTGAATACTCAGCATTGAATACTTTTCTGCCACGCAGCTAGTAACAATTTTGAAATATTTTACAATGTTACTGGCCAATCACCACAAAAATATGAAACAGAGAACGTTCCCGATCACTTTCCAAACCCTCGGGACCAACGCGCTATATATACAGTAAACATAGAGGGGCGGAAACAGCGATCTCCAAGGCTCTGGGGTGAAGCCCAATTGAACGTGGTATTTTGACCCTAGATAAAATGGCGGACTCTTATATCCGGTCGAGAGACGAGAGCGTTTATGCTAATTTAAACATTATTACAGTATAATATATTACAGTTATTATTGGCATTTTTTCCTATGTTTAGCGGGAATATAGTGCAGCTATAAAGTAACGGATTTTACGCTAACATATGATGGAATTTTCAACATAATGTTGGCCACACTGCTGTTCGCCATGTTTTCTTGGGTCAAAACAGCCTTTCGAATGGGCTTCAATTTGGAAGCGTTTCCGCCCCTCAGTGTTAACTATATAGCTCGTCGCTCGGGAGATAACGAAGGTAATGTTAATAATTACGCGGAACAATAATAGGTGAGTGCGAGCAAACAGACGGGCAAACCCATGGCCGGCGCTAACTCCATGTGTTCCGCATTAAATGCCGCATGTTGTGTGTTCTGGCGCCGCACCAGTTGGCTGTGGTGGTATCCCCACTATCCCCTTCCGCAATAAAAAAATATCTGTATTTCAGAGCCCTCTGCACCACAAAATTCGTAATTTTATAATTGTACCAAACACTGTCCCGACTACAACACATTGCGTTAAGGGCGCGGTTATGCAGCATTTTTCATCACCACGTTTTTATTTTTTATTTGTGCCAGATATTTTTTTTTCTAATTTGAAACACAAAATGTGACTAAATTTCACTCTAATGAAATATTTGTTTATCTCTCATAGATTTCGCGTAATTTCTTGTTGAAGTCAAAATTTGTATGTTTCTGTTTTAAGGCCTACACTAAAACCAACTGACATACCAAACTGAAAAAAATTCACAGTGGATGAAGACGTCGCAGGCTACAATTTCACGTACATAAATACAAAGGATAAAACATTTTTGTATTTAAATAGAAATGCTTTAATTTAAAGAAAAATTAAAAAATAGTAAATATATTTAATTTAGTGGTTCAACATAGCTTAATTTGTAGCCGTCGCCATCGTTATTCACTGTGAATTGTTTCACTTTGGTAAGTCAGTTGGTTTTAGTGTCGTCCTTAAAACGGAAACACGAAAATTTTGTCTTTAACGAGCCACTACGCCAAAACTATGCAAGATAAAACATTTTATAAGAGTAAAATTTATTCACATTTTGTGTCTAAAACAAGAAAAAAAATATCTGGAACAAATATAAAAACTAAAACATGGCGATGAAAATTGCTGTTTACCGCGCCCTCAATGGCAGTTTCGCATAAATAAATTATTTTTCTGTTCTATATATTTCGTACATGTGCATGTCAAAGAAGTGATGTGACTATTTTCGCTACTTACCCGAAGTAAAAACTATCCAATCTATACGAATGAATTAATTAAGTACGAAAGTAAATGTATTAAGCCACAGAATTACATATTTATTGTTTCTCGTACGAATGTTGTTCTTTTAAAATACATGTATTAATATATATGAAAAAATTTAGGTATGTTCAAGATTTTCTTTTAATAAAAACATTTATACGTAAAATTACAAAGGTGTTATTCTGTAGCTAAATACCGTTACTTTCACTTCAAATTCCTTCATTCGTATCAACTGAATAGTTTTTACTTCAACTTGCTGCGTGTAGCCGTGAATGTATTGTATATAAATTTGCTGTCGTTTATTTAAAGCAGTTTTTTTCAACATGTATAGATATAACTAGGGCTAGGAATATTTCGCGAGTTCAAAGACCAACATGCTAAAATCTATTATCCTGTGTATACCGAAGCCCTACAATTTGTCCACTAGCTGCTACTCATTCAGACAGCAGACAATGAACTAATATACGGGGCTTGAACATGCACAGGACATTGGATTCTAGCATGCAGGTCATTGAAATTTTTCCTAGCCCTAGATATAACTGTGAACATTTTACACAGATCGTATGTGATAAATAACTTTTCACACGTGTTACAAATTGCATCATCCTATAATAGTAGGCTAAACGTACTACAATTATTGAGGACTTCGATGACTGTAAATATTTAAGCGATTTTTCCAGTGTCTCTGATTTTTGTAAAACGCATGTTTCAGTCTATTAAATGCAGTAAGGCCATACCTTCACCTTAAGTAACGAACGTTTAATAAAAAAGTTTTTTTCTGTACAAGGTCCAAATATTTCTCTTGGTAGACAATATTATAAGAATGTTTTCAATACTGACTTTTGTGATTTTTTAAGCTTACCAATTGAAAAGTTATACTTTGAAGTTAAGGTCATCCAGCATTTAAGAAATCATTCAACGCAAAACGTTAATAAATATCTAAAATGTAGAACTGTTCTCCTAACAAATGAGTAGGGAACTAAAAAATGTGCATTTCTATTTCGGCACAAGTTAGATGGCAATATACTAATTGACACATCCTGGAACTGAGCCAATGCTTGTTAGCACGAGTACTCAGATATTTTTGGAACCTACGGTACAGGTTAGTGAACCCGCGATATTTTCCGGTATTAAAAAAAACTTCCTCTGAGCTGTGGACGTATTTCTTTGACAGTTTTACTGACGTTACTTGTGTCTACATTATCTTCCTATCGAATTTTTTGAGCGAGCATGGTATTCCCACGATGACGTCCCAAGTCATCAGTTACATATTACGTACGTCAGTATAACCAAAGCAAATGAACACACATAATGAAATGAAATATTTGTCTTGAAATTTGACGGTACGGGTTAGATGCTGAAATGTATGGACACGCAACATGACTCCCTTTTGTATTTAAAAAAAATATTATAAATTCGAATTAAAATATATTTTTCTGCATTTTTAGAAGTACACAATAAATTATTCTATAATTAAATAACTTTTACCATGTAAACCATGATATCTATATTTTTGCAAAGTATTTTATTTCAGTAAGTGAACAGGTTTCCTTCCTATGTATTCTACCGTATCAGGCAAATGTTGTCTTTGAAGCCTTTATGGGAACACTATTTAAGATAAAAATTTCGCATAGGAGATTAATGTCTGACGAAACTGATTTTTTTGTTAAAAGATTTTTGAATTTTCTGGTTTTAGTGTCTTACGTTCATATGTGCATCTATGCTTCGAGGTCAATAACTGGATGTTTTTAGCTCTCAGCGTCTTGGGGTTATCCTACTAGTCACAGACGTGTGGTACTGCAGTAACCTTGTACTGATGCCACAATCAAATATGTGACGCCTCTACTCAATGGGTTCACGCCACTCAGCCAAAAACATTTCCGCCTAAAATTAGGCTGTATGACTTTAGGCTGAACGACTTTAGGCTGAGTGACTGTAGGCTGAACGATGTTAGGCTGTATGACTTTAGACTGAACGACTTTAGGCTGAGTAACTGTAGGCTGAATAATTTTTCGCTCTACGAGTTTAGGCTGAGTGACTGTAGGCTGAACGATGTTAGGCTGTGTAACAGGGTTTCAGGCTGAACAATTTTAGTCTGTGTGACGGTCGCCCTACACAATGACACGCTGACAGTAACCACTATGCAGAGCTGAAGATAAGCACGTAAGGCGTTGTAACAAAGACGTGTAACATTTTTTCAAGAAAACTACCGAGACCTTACGAAACGTCAGGGCAACCCCATTCATAATCAGACCTGGATCGCCTTAGTAAGAGGCGAGTGGTCAGTCCTCTCCACCACCATGACGAAAACACTGATACAGACTAAATTGAAATACATATGTTAAATGACGTGGTGGCTCGTTTGATACGGTCGAACTTCGTCGCTTATTGGCTGCCCAAGGCTGTTGGTACCAGCCCCGTGTCTGTTTGGATCCTGCATGTTACGGCAAGTTCGCTATTGGCCTGACTGCCGGCTAGCAGGGCGGCCGCCTTACGCTGATTGGCAGTAGGCGTCTCCGCCACGTTTCTGGTGCCAAGGAAAGACATTTTGCTGGCGTGTGTGACAGAGTTCGCTGTCCTACCGGCTATTTCGCTTCTGTATTCCTAAATATACTGTGCCACTGAGGGTTATACCAAGGAACCTGACTAATTCTCGTTTTATTTTGGGCACATGCTAGGATTAAAATAACTATAAGTTTGTATAAATTTTGGGCATAGCTCTTGATATAAATGTATCACAATTACAAACTGAACCGTTTTTGTGGCCGTACGTTTTTATGAGAAAATATTTCCTAGTTGAATGTCCACAAAAATGGTTCAGATTTAATAATAACGTTTTACAGAAATTGTTCAATGATCACAGATTTGTCACACCATACGAATTGCGTATCTAATAATTAAGAAGTACACAAAAGCAAAACTAATATTGTTGTATTGTTGTGCCAGTGATCGGCAACTGAGCAGCTGTTGTTTGAATACACAGATATTCTTGGAGGGAAGCCTTCAGGTCAGAGATACTGCGAAAATTTCTTGTCACCAGTTATGCATGATTTTTATCATAGTTGATGTACGCACATTTTTTTTTTACAAACTAGCACCAATTGTGCCTTGGATTTTTAGTAGGCAATGTTTTTAAGATTTACTAAAATGTTATAGTAAAGATCCAAAAGACTGTCACCTCAGAAATGCAATTGAAAAAAAAAATTAGTACACACTTGTACCAAACGTTTGGTCAAAAATGTATGTGCTTCAACAAATTACATTAAAAAAATTTGTAATTTAGAGATCGGAAATGTTAGGGTGTTCACTGATCTAAGAATATCATCCTGAAATATTCGTGTATTCAAGCATATAGCAGCTGATAGTTAGATCTTAGCTGACGCAGTGCTACCACAAGATTGGCCCTACATGCACTTTCTTCTTTGTTATTGTTAGGGGCCCCTGTTTTTCGCGAAAAGAATTTTGTCCCACTTTGTTTCTAAGCCTTACGTATACACATCTACAATTCTGCTTCGTGGTTATTGGCAGCGTGTGCGTGTGTGTATCATTTGACTGAGCCAGTTACAATAAAGTTCCTGCAATACCACACGTAAGTTATGTTATTTGCTGGTAGAATACAAATGCTCGCGAGAGTTAAAATATCCAATCACTGACCATGAAACCGAACTACAGATGTGCACGTAAGTCACCGAAGCAAAGTGAGGCAAAATTATTTTCGCGAAAAACAGGGGTCCCTAGTTATTGTCTTGATCCTCAAAGAGGTGTGAAATTAATCAAGAACCAATCGTGAAAATGTCACATACTTAATATTGAAATTCAAGGCTGTACCTAAAACAAAACGCTAATTATTCACGTCCCTGGTAATTAAAAAAGTTAATCTGTATGTAAGCTACGAACAATAACATAACCTACTGTTTTTTCTGTATTTTAACGAAAAAATTAAATGTTACTATGGGCGGTTCGTTTAGATGACATGTCAGCACTGTAAGAAACGGTGGATGCGTGTCTAACGAATCAGAGCAGTTTCCGCGAACAATGTCCACCGTACTACACCGTGAAGGATCTATGACTTGTTGCGAATCTCCTCTTAACGCAGAGCATTAATCTCGCGGACGGGCTCGTAAATATTTAATGGCGGCCAATCACAACCGTGGGGCGACCGGAACAGCGGGTTATTTACGAGCGGCTGGCCGGCAGTCCACCGCGTTCATAATTAACGAACGACACGCACTCACGGCGATAATGAATCGCCTGCCAGTGCTACATCGGCAGGAGGTGCGAATCGGTGCGGGCGAAACAAACCACAGCAACCGCGCGCGTCACACCTGCCACACCTACTATCAGGTCGAACATTCAGTCATCGTAGTGTTTGAATTGCTTCTTTTTTACTACACATATTGTTTGTCTTTAATTTTTTGTACTGCTTTCTACGACATAGCGCATGGTACGACTTGGTTTATAAATTACAATATTATAAGCCGAGACCTTAAAAATTCGTAATTCATTTAGGTTTTAGCTGAAATCAAAACAACAGTAAATTCGTGTCTACCTTACAATTGGCACTAAACTTATTGGTAGAGACCTGAAAAATTCGTGGTTCCACTGCCCTTTAGCTTAGTCTCCAATAAAATGTGTGTACTCAAGCGGACAACTGTTCATTGCCTACAATCTGACAGTGGCACAACATGACTGGGTCTGTGTTCAGAGGCGGATTTAAGGGGTAGGGGGTGGAATGGGGCCCGCCCCTCCCTTTCAAGGTCATATTTTTTTCTTTTCTAATTTTTTGTAATTTAATTTTTATTAGCACTATATACCTTACTTATGTAATTAAATTTTTTGTGTGTAAACTCCTTAAAAAGCACAATTTTTAATTTCTAAAATCAAAATTTTCCCGGGGGAGGACCCCTGGAACCCCCGCTTTCAGCTTGGGGTGTATGTATACGCACTTTTTTTAAAGCGTACCCCCCCCCCCTCCTTCCGCAATGTTGGATCCACCACGGTTTGTGTTAACTTGCTTCTCTGTCAGAGGTTCAGCGTCCTCCAGAATTTGTCAAATAAGCCACGGGCCAATTGCGAAAGAGACACAATCTTACAGTAGTTTGAAATCTAGCTTGTGGCAACAACAAAGCGTGAATTATTCAGGTTCCTGCTTATTGGACACCTTCAGGAAGGCGCTCTGTCAATAATGAAGAAGGAACTAAATGCAAGCCCAATCATGTGGTATCATGGTACCACTGTGTCAGATGTTGATTGAGGCTGTCCTTGGGGTCATTGAACTCACGAATTTTTCCTGTCTCTAATCAGGTAGAGATCTGAAAACTTCGTGGGTTCAATGACGTCAAATACACTATGAAGTGATACCGGGCAGCTTGTGTAATTATTAGAGCCCGGTAGTTTTCGCGAAAAGATTTTTGCCCCACTTTGTTTCAGTGCTTTACGTGCGCACCTGCAGCTCAACTTCATCGCTATTGACAGAGTGTTTTTGTGCAGAGTTGTTATTAATTTGACTGTGCCAATCAGTACACGGATAACTGCCACACATCACGTCTGTGATTTGCAGGTTTAACCTCCACGCGTTGGGTGTTACGGCATCCAATCACTAACTACATAGCAGAGATGCAGGTGCGCACGTAAGGCACTGAAACAAAGTGCTGCAAAAATCTTTTCGCGAAAACTACCGGGCCCTAGTAATTATATGAGAACACTGATTGTATTACCGTCTCAAACCAACAGATAACAGCACACTACGTTTTGACAACATAACAACGTGCAGATAAAATTTATTTTCTCAACGAATAACCATTTTTTTGTTGCTACAGCCGAACATAAATAATTAAAAAATAAACAGTGCCGTTAAACGGGGTGATAAGAAACACTAGGGTGAATATAAGCACGATTTTAAAGCTAAATTTTCTGTTTTAAAAAAATTAATTGTTAGGTAGGTATGTTAAAACATTTTACAAACAGTAGTTGTATCGTAATTATACGTTTTAAAGAAAGTCAAATTTATTTCTAATTTTGTTTCTATTCATCACAGTGTTTCTAATCATTCCGTTTTACGGTAGTACGCAAAACACGTAAAAAGAGAACATTCGTTTTAAAAGAAAAGTAATAACATTAATTTATTCAGTAATGCCACATCAAACTCTTAGGTTATTTTTCGCATATGTATCTTTGTTATTAGCGTAGAGCTGTCCGCTGTTAGTCTCTATTGCATTTGATGACGTGCTGGCTGGACTCCACAGTACTGTTAAATCTCTGTCCTCTGCAAATTGTTCATTAGCTTATGCGTAGAGCTACTAATTTTGGGAGAAAATGACTTTGCATCAAATGTGTTCAATCATGGCCGTCTTTAGTAGAAGGCTGGAGTCTTGAATGTGGCAATGCTGCATCGATGGCCTACTGCCGGTCGCTCATTGGTAGCCCTACTCTGTGTAGACGTGTACACGCCACTAAAGCTGCATCTAGGCACGTTACAGAGACTAGGGTAGTCAAAAGTGACAGGCAGCAGGCCTCCGATGCAGTGTTGCTACATTCAAGACTTCAGCACAGACTAAATAGTAATATAGATGTGAAATGACAATGCGGCTCATTTGATACAGGCGAACTTCACCGCTTATTGGCTGCTCGAGGTTGTTGATACCAGCCACGTGTCTGTTTGGCTCCTGCATTTTACTACAGGTTTCCTATTGGCCTGGTCGCCTGTTAGCAGGGAAGCCGCCTTACACTGGATTGGCAGGATGTATTTTCGCCATTTTGGTGGCCAGAGAAGCCATCTTGCTGGCATGTATATGACTGAGTTCAGCATTCAACCGGCTATTTCTCTTCTGTGTGCCTAAATATTCTGTGACTCCGACCTTCTGCTAAAGACGGCCATGGATTAATGCATTACGTACACATCGGCAGATCTGCTCTTCGTTCAACAATAGAATATTATTAAGTCTCAGCGTCTTGGGGTTCTATAGCCTCAAATCACAGACGCATGGAGACGAGTGTGAGATACGTCTGTGAACAAAGACACACTGCTAATAGTAATTAAGTATAGTTGCATATACGCGCGTAAAGCAGTGCAATTAGTTGCTGCAAAATTGTTTTCACCAAATATCAGTGGTTGGACTGATGCTACAGTGAATAGTCATTTATACGTCGGACAAGGCAACGTGGCAGTCCATAATTATTTTCATACATGTTGTATTGGCTCAGATTTCTTAAATATGAGTTTCATAAACAGTAACCTAAATCATTAAAGTAGCGCATATGTATAGTAGTTTAAAATGTAACTTTTCCTCAAATTAATTCGCAAAATATGGAGTCTCTACGTATAGATAATCTAAGACCAAATACGCAATTTTGAAGACTGTCTTGTAAATAACAAAATCAATAAAATACAATTTTTATTGCGGCCACAGATATTAAGGGGATTGTTTTTAAAACCGAAATTTCCCACACATTTCATTCTTCAGCACATTTTATTTTGCGTAATATTCACTTTTACATTTTTAAAATTAACTTGTTTGTATTCATCTCCCGAGAGCAAAACTTTTTACGGCCACTACGTGAAAATTAGAAAACGGAATACCAGTATTGCCTTGAGGTACATCAAAATTGAAACTATTTTCCTCTTGAGAGTGTGAAATAACTATTAAATTATTTTGGTAGAATCATATATATTTTTAATTTCGTTACAAGATGTCGCTTTGCTCTCGGCGACTACCTATTTTGTGAAAGAGTAATATAAGTTGCTCAAGTCATTAAGAGAACCTTCTATTTCCGTTCGTTATATAATTAATTACGACATTACATGCAACACGTGTTCTGTAGCGGGCATTATGAAAGTTTAGGTGGACTTATAAAATCATCACATATGTTTAATTACTGCTGTTCAATCTACACTTGTTGTTATCTACGTATGTAACTTCAAGCATTTAACCACACTGACCACTCTTAACCAGTATAACGTGCAGTTTAATTTTTATCGGGTTTCCTTGCTACAATATCCTTAAGGTAGCCTCTAAGGTGGACGTATTTGGCTCGTCCGAAGCATATAAATACCGAAGGGCTAAGGGCGGTCGGGATACTAGCATCACGTTTAACCGTAGCCTCTAGGCGCAAAGTCAATGAACTGCCGTGCAGGTTTCTCGCCGAAAACTCGCCTCTATAAGACATTCAGTGGGGACCCTATAATTTTATCACGTAATGTTTAAGATAAATCTGTATTGCACAAGCCTATGCCTTTTAAAATATTCTGCGCCAAGTTACTCGGGCCTAAAATGGACCAGTACACTCTTAATCTGAATTAGTGAATATTCATTGATTCACGCTGATGGATGGAGCAGTTTCAACAATTTGAATCAGTGCAAATAGTCACTGTTTAAATAGTGAATATTCACTGATTTCCTTCATTTGCTAACATCTCGCAAATTAATCAGTTAGTATTCACAATTTTTCCTGTTGTTTTCAAAGAACAGTTTTCCCGTATTAAATCAATGGAAAATTACTGGTAATTCTGTGGACATTCACTAATAAACTTGCGAAATGTTGGCACACTTTATCGGAATCAGTGAATAGTCACCGATTTCATAGTGGTTTCTAACTGATTCAGTCTGTTGGAACTGCTCAATTCATCGGTGTGAATCAGTGAATATTCACTAATTCAGATTTAGACTGCAAAACACACATTGTCGCCATTTTTAACCCTTGACGAAAAAAGAGGGGTGATATAATTTTAACGTGTGTCTGTGTGTGGCATCGTAGTTCCTAAACGGATGAACCGATTATTATTTATTTATTTTTGTGAAAGGTGACTTGATCGAGAGTGTTCGTAACTATAATTAGAGATGATGGTTTATCGCGGGAAAACTTTGCTGTTTGCTATACTGTATCAAGTCCAAGATTGCAGCAGAAATAAACACTGTCACAGGTGAGCTCTTCATGATTGGTTCGCTGGTTAGTTAACAGTGACATTGCGGCAGGAAATAGGTCCTACGCTAAATTGCTGTGTTTTAGTTCAGGATAGGTGATTTAATTATTCAGTTACGTTTTGTTGATACTCTGTAACATAATATCACTATTTGCGCATGAAATACTATATATGCATGGAATGTATTAACTATGACTTAAGCGACGACGCCAACGTCCGTCGGTCGTGATTCCATTTCCTCCACAGCGAGGCGTGATTCCGTTTCTCCACTTGTCGCAAGTTGTTGAACAGTGTAAATTTTTCCTATTTTAAATGGTATTTCAGATCATGATGCGCAAGTAGTAATTTTATCGAAAAATGTCGTAAAGACCAATAAGTATGCAGTAATAAAGAGAAAAATAATTACCAATAAAGAAACAGCATATATTTTTCAGGATATATTGGGAAATGAAAACTGGAATGTGGTATTACAAACAGAGTATGTAAATGAAAAAATCAATATTTTCTTAAACATTGTACTTAGGGCCTTTGAGTATTGCTTTCCAGTGAAGCATGTCAAAGACAAGATAATACTGGCCGTAAAATAGAAATATAAAAAATACTATAAAATTTTTTAAAAAGTTCTCATTGCAGCAAAAAAAACTACACTATAGCAAAATTATAGACTCATCAAAAAATAAAATTAAGACAACATAGGGTATAGTAAAAAAATAAACTGGGAAGATAGAAAATTCATCAAATTATATATTAAAACTTGAAGACAACGGTGCAATAGTAAGTGGAACTTAAACAACTGCTGACAAATTCAATGAAACTTTTTGCAAACTGCTGCAAATCTTTGTAAAACTAAAGATGTTTCTTTAGCATTAAATTACAGGAATGTAATGGAAGAGGTTTACGGTGGTAATTTCTCCAGCATAGAACTTTCCTTGACAACAACTAGAGAGATAAAAAAAATTATTCAGTCACTTAATACTAAACATTCTGCTGGATATGATGAAATTAGTAGTAAGTTAATAAAATAGTGTATAAATCAAATAAGTTTTCCTTTGAGCAATATTTGTAATAGTATATTAGAGAAATGCATTTTTCCAGACAGATTAAAATTTGCAATTGTAAAGCCCTTGTTTAAAGCAGGGGATAAAACTAATGTCTCAAATTATAGGCCAGTTTCCTTACTGCCTACTTTCGCTAACGTTGTGGAAAAAGCATTATATAATAGAATTGTAAATCATATAATAAAGTTATATATATTAACCTCAGTCCAATTTGGATTTAGAAGAAACATGTTGACTAATAATGCTTCATTTAAACTAATTAACGAGATTCTACATAATCTTAATGCAAGTAGGTGTCCAACAACAGTGTTTTGTGATCTAAAAAAGTTTTTGATTGTATTAATCACAAAATCTTATTAGAAAAATTGCTTTTTTATGTTATTGACAAACAAGTCAATAAGTTACTGGAGTGATACTTAAAGAACAGCTACCAAGAAGTTTGTATAAATAATGTGACATCAAACAGCGAATTAGTAAAAAATGGTGTGCCACAAGGTTCAATATTGGGACCGCTTTTGATTATCTCTATATATAAAATTGAACACTGACTAACTGACATATCAAACTGCAACCTAAACCACTGAACCTAGAATCATGATTTGTTTTTTTTTTTTGTGTGGGTTCCCCTCAGGTCGTAGGCAAGCCCTAAGAATAGATTTTTCGAAATTCGACCTCTAAGGGGGTGAAAAAGGGTGAAATGTATTTCCGAAGGAACGTCGATAGAGCTCGAACCCGTTAACCTATAATAGTGAATTTTACTTTAATAGGACACTCATAAAAATGCATGTTTGCCAATTTAAGGGTTTTTCGAAATGCAACATTTAAGGGGGTGAAAACACCTTAAATGTGTTTACGATCAACTATCGATATATATTGAATCCTCCGGTATAAAGAGTTGGTATTCACTTCAAAATCTTGCTTACGTAAATACCCAAAAACCAGTTTTAGGATTTTTTTGCAATTTGACCCCCAAGCAGTAAAAAGGGACAAAATGTGTTTCTTATGAATCTTCTATACATTTTAAACCCAATTGGCTATCGTCGTGATATTTACTTTAATTGGTTACGTATACAAATCTCTATGACAGGACTCCAAGACGTTTCTAAATTCTTCATTTAAGGGGGTTGAAAATACGTAAAATATGTTTTCGATTATCCCTCCATATCTAACGAACTTATCGAGGTATCGAAGTACTCTTTGCTTTAAATTGATGCTTTTTTAAATATCCCAAGTAGCATGAAAATATATTTTCCGTATTCGACCCTAAAGAGGTTAAAAAAGCGGTGAAATGCTTTTTCGATTCACAATCTATGTGTGTGTGTGTGTGTGTGTATATATATATATATATATATATATATATATATATATATAATTTATTTTTATATAGCGTGGGAGTTTTGTTTAAGATTGATGCTTACTCAAATACCTGAAAAGTAATTTCACGAATTTTCGAAATTCCCCACCTTAGGAGGTGAAAGGGGTGAAGCATGGTGAAAAGTGTTTTCAACCCAGCGCGCTATTGTCGTGTTTTTCACGTTCAAGAGACACAAGTAAAGTAGTTTAAAACGTTTTTTACAGGGTTTTTCAAAATTCACTCTCTTAGGTGGTGAAAATACCTTGAATGTGTTTCAGATAAATCCTCGATACCTATCGAATCCGTCGAGATACATAGTGAATTTTTGCTTCAGGAGGTTGATTACAGAAATGATCACAGAACGGTTTGAAAATTTTTTGAAATTCGAATTCTCAGTACTGTGCAGTGGCATAGCCATATTTAGTAGAAGGCCTTGGCCTTAGATCTGGCAACCCTGTCAGGAAGGATCATTTTAACACTTATTTTATCTCTCCAAAGGCAATGGCTGTACCTTATTCGTTATTCTGCCCTGTACACCAGCGAATCACGTGAAATCATTGCCGTTAGTGAGACGAAATAAGAGTTAAAATTACTATTCCTGATAGGGTTGCCAGATCTAAGGCCGTGGCCTTCTACTAAAGATGGCTACGGCAGTGGTCATATGTGTTTTTTTAGTGAATAATCGATTTTGATTCGACTGAACGGGCTAGCGTCGTGATTTGCACTTCAGTTGGATACTTGTACGAATGACTAGGATATGAATTTAAAACATTCCGAAATTCGACACCCAAAGAGGTGAAAACGCACAAATTTCGTTTTCCATCAACTCATGATATCTATCTAACCAGTAGAGATATTGAGGTGTTGTTCGCGTCAGAGTGATGCTTACGTAAGTATTTAAAAATTATTTGTTAGTTTTTTTTTTACTTTTTAAGGTAACTTGATCATTAATAATAAAACGAAGTTTGTAAACTTTTAAGGCAGACGATCCGAAAAGCAAGTACAGGCAGCGAGAAGTAACTTATAGATGAGTTTCACTCTAAAATAACCTATCGAGATGTAGTTTTGTACAATCTCTGTGAGCCCAGGACACGAATATTTTATTTTTTAAATTAAATTTTAATTTCATGAATTATTTCGACATTCTGGTCTACATTCCGGGAAGTTATTCGATCGAATTCCTTTAAATGCTGCATCCAATCGTTCAATTTTGACAAACAAACCTACAAGGCAGATCGAATGAGTGCAATTTATGTGTAGCCTTTTAAAAGGGCAAAAAAGGATTATGCAGTTCACTTTCCACTTAGGTTCCTCGACAATATCATCTCACTAATCTCAAGGTTGGGGCACCAAATACGTTTTCGCGAAACGCTTTCCCACCAAAACTTTCTAATGCCATTTAACTTCAAGTGAATACATATTTGAGGGCACCGTAACCAAGGGTTGTGCGCAGGGTAAACATACGTTTTTCATTCGACCAACCACTTACCTTTAGGTACCTGTAACCACTCCACAGCGTAAAATTAAAAGTGATTTAAATAAGGCCCAGGCGAAGTCGCTGTTAGTGGCAGGGACAATATTTAGACTGCTTTTCGCGTGGACAGCTATAGCTACTTATCCTGCTGCAGATTTAGTTCCACTAGCAGCTTGGACATTCTAATACTTGATGATTGACGTATCTATATTGTGTATAAAGATTTTCTTCAGTTAAAGAAAGTAAATATTATCAGTTACGATTAAAACTCGCGAGCAAAGCCGCGGGGGACTGCTAGTACTATTTTTAAATTATTTGGATAAATATATAGGTCAAAATGGAACAATGGTACTTTTTGCAGATGATACAAGTCTCCTGACGAGTGACACATCAATAGAACGAGCAGTCGACCTAGCTAAAGTGACATTTAATAGGCTGGAGTCTTGGTTCAGAGCTAATAAACTGACATTAAATTTATATATAACTAATTTTATTCATTTTTCTTTGAACAGAAATCCTTGATAACAAAAGAAATAGAAATTAAAGAAGTATCGACAACAACATTTTTAGGGATAGGCCTACATATAGATAAATCACTAAATTATAAGCGCCATTTATCTCAAGTAGTACAACTGGGTGCAACATGTTTCACTTTGAGAACAATGGTACGACTAGTAGAGTATTCTGCAATCAGAAACATTTATTTTTCTTACTTTCACTCAATTATGGCTATTGGAATAATCTTTGGGGGGAATTCTACAGATAGTGTCAAGGTATTTCAAATTGAATGAAATCTGCGTTAAGAATAATAGAAGGCAAAAGAAAAAGAGATTCTTGTAGACTACTTTTTAGTAAACATAAAATTCTCACATTTTATTGTCAGTACCTGTTTTCACATTTGTGTTTTATAAGCGATAACCCAGATTAGTTCCCGATGAATTCTGCCAAACATCATCATCTTGCTAGGTTAAGGCGTAATATTCATATCCCTTCAGTCCAGCTGAAAGCCTCTCAAAAGGGAGTCCTGTATACAGCGGGATATGTATATAATATGTTACCAGACGATATTAAAGTGCTGTTTGACTCGAATAAAATGTTATTTAAGAAGAAAGTTAAATCATATTTAAGGAATTATTCTTTTTATTGTGAGCAAGGGTATTTAAATGCACGTGTATGAGAGGTTGTGTAGACAAAGTGCTTATTGAAAATGTTTGTAACCTAATTGTTTATTGTAAATGATTGTTTAATGTAAATTCTCGTATAAAATTGTTTGTAAGACTGCAATCTGTAATGATTAACGTGGCGTGTTCCACAGCCTAGTGGTTGTTGCCATAAGAGGGCTCAATGGAATGAAAATAAATAAATCAATAAAGATAGCTCGCGAAACACGCGGAGGTGGTACGACGGTTTGTTGCACAGCCAATGCAGTTCAAACGCGCGAGAGTGACACAAGCTGCAATGTCGGAATGGATAGAGTAGATTTCAACCTACGTTCAGCTTACCAGAAGATTACATGGCTTTAGCTTGTATTTGGAGCTGTTACCGTATTTGACTGAGCTAATAGAACCCCGATATTGCAATATTTTATGTTTGTTATTGGTCAGCAGGCAGGTACGTTGTGTCAGAAGTATATCACCAAATCATATGTGTTCCAAGAAACTACAGAGTTTTCGTTGACGATCATCAGCTCTTTTCTAGTTGTTGACGGGAAGTGAGCAGCTTCAACTGGTCTGATCGATTCGAAATTTTGTATCCTGTGAGCCGGGTATTTTTTAAAATTTTATTTTAGTATGTCTTGTTAAAGATAAATGGAGTACTTGAAATAGGAATACACGTATCTAACGATCTTCGGATGAGTTTCCTCAACGAACGCCTCTCACATTCGTAGCACAGTTTCAGTATAAATGACTACCTCTGCTCGCCGCTCGGCGACATGGGCAGGCAACCACATTAAATATGCCACACGTATTTACTTCCCAAAGGATGGAGGCTGACGTGATGAGGTTGTAAGGTGGATAAGTGCACTAACCACCCACTCCATCGTGACGGCAATGAGGAGAAGGAGGAGCTGGAGGGGCTAGTGAGGGTAGGGGGTAGAGCTAAAACTGAGACACGCCTCACAGTCGCCCTTGGAAGGGGAACTGAATATAGGCCGTGCCGCGCCACGTTCCAGCACGAGATGGATGCGGTGCTTAGCACTATTTCCGTGCCGCTGGTGCCGAAGCGTGCGCGCGCGTGATGTTGTGGGTGGCAGGCCGTTATTACACGATAGCTAGAGATGATGGTACGACGAGAAAATGTTTTGTGGCAACATACCCTTAACAACGAGGTAGTTAATTGCAACACGTATGATTATCTGATGTACGTCTGACAACATAGATGTCGGCAGACCAATAACAGGCATCAAATATTACAATAGCGGGATTCTTATAGGCTCAGTCAAATAGGGTAATAGCTCCAAGTACACGTGAAAACCAGTAATCTTCTTGCAAGCTTAACGTACGATGAAACCCAGCAAACAGTCAAGTTTTCCCGCGGTAAACCACGATCTCTAACGATAGTTCTTATTGAACTTGACACTTATTGACTTAGAGATAGCCAGTAGAACGGCGAATTCAGTCACACACGCCAGCAAAATGGCTTCCATGGCCAGCAAAATGGCGAAAATACCTCCTGCCAATCAGCGTAAGGCTACCGCCCTGCTACCCGGCATCCAGACCAATTGGAAACCTGCAGTAACATGCAGCAGCCAAACAAACACGGGGCTGGTATCAGCGGCCTCAGGCAGCCAATAAGCGGCGAAGTTCGCCCGTATCAAACGAGACATCTTGTAATTTCGCGTCTGTATTACTATTTAGTTTGTGATTGTATCCTGTCTGTGTGCCGCGAGCTAACAGATTATTCACAGAATTCAGTCGTATTGCACCAGTTAGTATTGGTCCAGTCAAATAGGGTCCCATCATTAAGGAAAGTAAACCGTTGGAAATTAATACATACGTATGGTGAAATTGATTTTTTACTAAACTGTTCTACATGTCAACATTGTGCCAGTGTGCGAAATAAACACACTTTGGGAACAAGGAAGAAATGGCTTTGTTAAGTCATCAAGCTCATTAACAAAAACACTGTTTTGAAGCCCACCAACGTAGCTAAAAATTGCCTTTTCAGGCTAAACAAACAAATTAAACCAACTGAGAGACATTTACTAGCTTACAGTGCTTTCAACTGTGCCTGCAGAAAAAAAATATTTCTTGTAAATATCGCTGCCTGTAGCCGTTACGTTGGGAGCAATCAATGCGCTAGTAACAAACAGGGTTGTCAAATCGAAGGTAGCGGACATACTCTATGGTAGGTGGTTTCGGGATAGGGAGAGGAATAATTCGTGACACCAGTGACCTGGATGCTGGAATTCATAGCCCCTACAATTTGTCCATGACCTGCTACTCATTCAGACAACAGACAATGAACGAATACACGGGGCTTGAGTATGCATAGGACATAGGATTCTAGCATGCAGGTCATTGAACTAGCAAATGTTTTTTTTTGTTTTTTTTTTAGTTCGGAATGAACTGAGCACTTTGGAAACAGCTATAACATTTTAAGATAGTATATAAATATATGCATATATATATATTATTTATATATACAAAGAACCGTAAGTACCGCTTTTAACATGTATAGAATGTACCGTACTGAAAAGTTTAAATCTGAGGACAGAGTAAATAATAACTTATTTGTATTGTTCTCGACAAGATGATCTTTAAACGTGCTCAACCAATCGCGAATATCTAGAGATGATGGTTAGAGACACTGGAAAATCGCGGGAATAGTTGACTATTTGCTAGGCTCCAATGTGATGATATAACACTGAATGTTTCGTATCAATATTGGTTGTCTTTTATCTGTAGCATTTATTTCTCTGTACAACAGACCCCCAGTTAGAATTGCACAGCTTGGACACAGGGTGTGTGATTTGCCCCAAAACTGTTCACACGTGTCACGGTTAATATAATACAGTTTATTGGAGACTATTTTAAACATTTTCGCGATTTTCCAGCGTTTATAATGATGGTATATCGCGAAAATGTTTTGTGTTCCAAAATATCCTTGAAAACTCTGTAGTTAATTGCAACACGTATGATTGGGTGATGTATGTCTGGGACTACGTAACTGTCTACAGACCAATTACAAGCGTCAAATATTACAATAACGGGATTCTTATTTGCTCCCGTCAAATAGGGCAACAACATCACGTACAAGCGAAAGCCAGAAATCTTCTGGTAAGCTGAACGTGCGTTGAAAACCAGCAAACAGTCAAGTTGTCCCACGATAAACAATTATCTCTACGAATAACCTGTATAACAATTATTCGGACATGTTTGGTAATGATTGCTTTCTTTGTTTACGAGTTGCTGGAGGTCTGCGTGTAATATTGGCTTCACAGAAATCCGGGAAGAGGAGATGGTTGGACCAGGGAGAACTGACGACGCTGTTGGAACCACCAAGTTGGGCTTGGTGCCCACTTCGTTACGCCGAGGCACCTGCTGTCCAATTACCGCAGTCCTACGTCAGCACCCTGCCGGCCTCGAATTAAAACTTCCCCCGCGTTGGCACGTGCAAATTACTCCGCGACTTATTCGCAACAGGGAGGAATTAATTCTCCGACGGGAGTGTTCAAGGGGACCTTCACATAAAAGGTACGGCACTCCTGGTACTACATCCACAGCACTTCTGGGCGATTAGACAACTTGATACAAACATTCCATATGTTTCAAAATTTGACGTACGAAATAACGAATAAATATATTTGTGAGAGGTAATTTCTTGTTTGAAAGTCCGTAAAAATGATCTTGGGAGGCCTCCAGTGTGTTTTGTAAACATAGGCACATAATTTTACATATAGTTATACTAATACATATTTTCGTCAATAGTTTAAAAATAATATAAAAATTTACAATTCCATTTCTTAAGCACTTTCTAAATTGAATCGTAATTTGTATTCAATTTTGTGTTTTGCTTTGTGACAGTAGTGAGTCCATGTAACTGCCACAGCATTGCGGTGCTAAACGTTTGGAATCCACGCCAATATAGAATGCTTTAAAAATAGTAGGCATACGGTAACTTGGGGCAAGATGCCAATCATACAGTTTTTCTTACGTTTCGTATTATAATTTTCACACTTTTTTAAAATAATTTTATAGCTCATTACTACAGATAGGAGAAATTCGCAAGTTCAATGTCCTGCATGCTAGAATCCAATGTCCTATGCATACTCAAGCCCTGTCTATTCGTTCATTGTCTGCTGTCTGAATGAGTAGCAGGTAACGGACAAATGGTAGGGCTTCGGTATACACGGGATAATGGAGTCTAGATGTTGGTCGCTGTACACGCGAAATATTCCTAGCCCTACTCATTACTTACTTATATAAATGTTCAACTAAAATAGTGTCATATCGTTATATTTTTGCATGTTTACTCAAACATTATGGTTTTAAAGTTTATTAAGTGGGGCATCTTCTCCTGAGTTACGTTAATTGCAGGAATAAATTTCTCGTATGTAGACACGAAAACGACTGTACAACATGTACAGAGTTCGTATTTTGTGAAAAGAATCTTGCACGAACTCTGCTTCGTAATTATTGTCAGGGTATCTTTGTGCAAAGATGGTATTCATTTGACTGTACCGATGAGAATATGGTTACTGCGACACCACACGTTTGTTATGTACCCAGTGGCGGCTCGTGGGTTGTTGCCAGGTAAGTCTGCAGTTGCTAAAGCTGTACAGGGTTGTGAGCTGGTTGACTCTACAGCTACTGACACGCTGCTCACAACAGATCCAGTAGTCGGCAAATAGTTCATGGTCGTTGGTCTACTGCGCGTTCATCAAGAGTGTACAGTTCCGACTATCTGCAGCCCCACCTGGCAACAACCCACGAGCCACCACTGTATGTATCGCTAGAGTCACAAGGTGCAGGGATTAAGGGTGTTGGCGAGGGAACAAACCTTATAATAAATTTGCATGCATTAGTGTTAGTTTTGTGGACGTTACTTCGAAGTATACTTCCCTCTTACAAAAAAAATTAGCTCAACCAGTTTTCCCATAATGGGACTTCATTGTCAAAATGTGCACGTTTTTTATTTTTATAGGCAGCAAAACCTTAAAAAATCACACAGAAAATAAATGCGATGCTTGATATGATTCAAAATTCAGAGCAAAATATTTTTGTAATTTAAAATATTTCAGAAATTTCGTATTTTGTGTCTCTTATCAATTTTTAATGTACAAAAATGTTTTGTAATGGATTTTAAAACATGTCAAGCAGTTACCCATGACATGTAGTTTCAGTGTGAATTTTTTATTTACAGTGGCTTACAAAAACTAAAAACGAGCAAATTGTCATTTCGAAGTGTAATAATGGGAAAACTGGTTAAGCTATTTTTTTTTGTAAGAGGAAATTGTAATCCCAAGTGACGTCTGCAAAAATAACACTGTTTCACACAAATATATAATTACAATTTTCCTCTACTTGGACACCCTTAACACCCAACCAGTGGCCACGAAGCAGATTTGCAGAGGTGCACATGAGACAATGAAACATGTTCTCGCAAAATACTATACACGACACGTTGTGAAAAGAAGTTCTTCAGGTATTCTGCGACCTAATGCATGTCCTATTCCTAGTCGGTTGTAGTCTAGGAGAGTGGCGGGCTAGCGTAAAGCCCTTCGTACCGAGTATAATTGGCTCCAGTTCCGACGCGGACGGGCGCCAAATAAACCGCAGTCCGAGGTCGTAAAAAGAGTAAAACCGGGCTTCACAGCTGCTCTGGAGTGTTTGAACGCCCCGCCCGGCCAGGCAGCCAAACACGCCTAGCACATCGTCGCACAATCATCTCTTGGTGGAAGGCCGCGGCCTGAGGTGTGGCAACACTGCAGAAGAGGATCAAGTTTAGTGAGGGTACTTTATCGCTTGAAAAGATAACTATTTACTAAATTATTTACCAGTAAATTTATCTCGATAAATGACCTTCCGGATTAACTGCTGCGGTACACTCTGTCCTCAGCTACTTACCCATTTATTGCAGAGTTGTTCTTCTGACAAGGTAGTGCTGTTGTTACAGCCAATTATTTTTTGCGAAAAGAATTTTGCAATCAACTTGTTTTACTGCCTTACGTACACATCTGCAGCACTTCTTAATGTTTATTGGCAGCGTGTCTTAGTGAACTGACGTCTCTCATTTGACTGTGCAATCACAACAAGGTTACTGCTGCACTACACGTCTAAGATTTGCAGATTGATAGATCCTCAAGGCACGCGAGAGTTAAAATAGTCAATAACTAGGGACATCTGTTTTTCGCGAAAAGAATTTTGTCCCACTTAGTTTCAGTACCGTATGTACACATCCAGTGGCGGCTTGTGGGTTGTTGCTAGGTGGGGCTGCAGTTAGTCGGAACCGTACACTCTTGATGAACGCGTCGTAGACCAACGACCATGAAATATTTGCCGGCTACTAGATATGTAGTGACCACTCAGTAGTAAGAGGCACCTGCACATCAGCGTGTCAGTGGCTGTAGAGTCAACCAGCGCACAACCCTGTCCAACTGCAGTCCTACCTGGTAACAACCCACGAGAAACCACTGTACACATCTGCAATTCTGCTCCATGATTACTAGCAGCAAGTCTATGTAAAGAGCCGAATCTCATTTGAGTGAGCCAATTACAATAACGTCCTTGTTGCAACACTACACGTCTGCGATTTGCCGGTAGAATACCTAGGCTCGTGAGAGTTAAAAAATCCAGTCACTGACCACGAAGCAGAACTGCAGATGTGCACGTAAGGCACCGAAACTAAGTAAAGCAAAATTCTTTTCACGAAAAACAGGGGTCCCTATCAATCACTCACTATGAAGCAGAATTGCAAATGTTCGGGTAAGACACTGAAACAATCTGGGGCTGAATTCTTTTCGCTAAAAGTTCGTGACTCAAAAGATGGTGCTTTATCTTGGGAAAAGTTGACTGTTGGATACATTTTACTGCAAAAATTACGGACATTATTGTTCTGTTTGGAAGGTTGGCACTTCCTTATTTTTTGCTAGTCCGAGGTAAGAATAGTCAGAAGACGGCTTCTTGTGACTTTATTTGAAGCCACTTTTTTGTGTGTCCCAATTTGGCGCTGAGGCATATTGAAGTTATTAACATTACTAGTTTTAACTAGGAAAATGAGAACTTCGCAAGTTCAATGACTCCACTAACATATGCATACTCAAGCCCCGTATATTCGTTCATTGACTGCTATTCCAGCGAGTAGCAGCAAATGATAAATGGCCAGGGCTTGAGTTTACACAGGACAATGGATTCTAGCATGTAGGCCATTGAAATCGCGAATATTTCCTTAGTCTTTTTTGCAGTTAGGTACGTGAAAAATTTGCAATATGTTCTTGCAGCAGATTAAAGTGCATGCTGTTGTACGTTCTATTTATTTCTCCAATAGCCCACAATGTCGTAGTCTGCCGCAGGGATCAATTATGAACAATAATGGAAAGTTGCAACGGGTAAAGTGGCTATTTTTTTGCTGTTAGTAGAGACAGGAAGTATTCGCGGAATGATTTTTAAACCACTGTGTTTCAATGTCTTACGTGCGCACCTCCAGCTCTGCTTCAAGGTCAGAGATTGGACGTTTTTTACTCTCAGTGTCTTGAGGTTCTACCCCCAAACAACAGGCGTGTTCTGGTTAGCACAGTCAAATGAGACACCTCTCTGCCCAAATTTACACATCCAATAATCATGAAGTAAAGCTGCATTTGTGCACGCAAGGCTTTGAATCGAAGTGGCGCAAAAATATTTCCGCGAAAACTTCCTGTTCTCAGTTATTAGCATGTTCACACGTAAGTGTTATAACATACAGAACCTGGCCAAGGATATCTTATATTGTGCTCAGGTACATGCAGAGTCAATTCTGACACCAAATAATAATGTGCATTTTACACGTCTCTAGATATAATGTAGTTGTCTGCGTGTCAAATTTTTTTTTTGTCTTTGCAATAAGAACTGTTTCTCCCTGATACATAATGGTTGTGATTCTACACACAGTTGAAGCGTATCGAAAATTCATTGCCCAATACTATTACGGGTAACAAGAAACTATGTGTTGAAGACTAATTTAGCAACTAAATTTTTTGTGATTTTCGACTCTCCCTAGTAGTTCTAGTAATTCTGACTCTCTTATCGCTACGGCATTAGCTAAATCGCTTGCTTGTCCCAAAAACAGAAGGATCAACGAAAACTGCAGTCTTAGTTAAGGACGCATCTCTGGTAATATGACTATAAACCTGGACACTTCGGAAATTCATTTGAGCAGACGTTAGATTTCAGACTCGCGTACACCTGAAGGAAGAGCGTTTGACAATTTTATTGTAATTTCAGTTTTTGAGCCTAACTTTGATACAAATTGTACTATCAAAATGTTCTTCTCGACAAAGCATAGGATATATTTTTGGTAAGCTGCTTGACATAAGTTATAATTGAATCTTCCATTAATTTGCCATGCAGAATCATTGCAAAAGAAATATAAGTAAATTTTCAAGAATTCTCTTGCATTGATTCTGCATGACAAATTAATGAAAGGTTCCAGTATTATTTATGTTAAGCAGTTTACCAATAATGTATCCTATGCTTTGTCAAAACCAAAATCTAGGTAATACAATTTTAGTAGACGTTAATTCTCGAAATCTGAAAATATAATAAATTTGTCTAACACTCTTCCTTAACTACGTTCGCCGTTGGGTCACTATTCAGAAACTGGAACTCTTTCTCGAGGGATGCAAGCCCAATATATGACTTGCATGAAAACACACACAGACTCCCACGCTACCTTTCCAAATGTACAACTTGCCACTCACTGGAGCAGCAACCAATGAATTAGCAACAGAGGACAGAGTGTACACAGGTATGTGAAGCCCGTACAGCTGATCGTTGTACCTACGAAATTTCTAAGTCTTTAAGTACAGCTCTTGTTTGAAGGGATCCTACATCATAGCCTTCAATTAAAGATGGCTAGAGCCACTTCTTTTTGGCATAAAGAATTCTGCATCAACTGGTTTCAGTGCCTTATGTACACACCAGCATCTTTGCTTTATGGTTATTGGCAGCGTGTCTTCTGCAGAGGAATCACTCAGTTGGCTGTGGCAATGAAAAATAAGTAATGCGTCAACACACGTCTGTGATTGGTAAGCATATTTCCAAGACGCTGAGGTTTAAAAACATCCAATCACAAGGGACCTGCGTAATTTGGGTTATTAATTGGCGACAAATTTATCTTCACTATCCTGTACAAACCAGAGCACAATCTAAGATTCCATTGGCCACGAGCCTCTCTGTTATTTAATCAAAATGTGTGACCTCTTTACATGAGATTGGCCACTATACTGTGGAACTTTTCGTTACTTGACAGAAGCAATTTCCGCGGCAGGATACGACATTGTCGGCCAACGAATGCCATCGAACGAGGCTACAGCCGTTTGCACGACTGAACTAATTACCTTTACGTGCATATCTGCGACTCTGATTTACGATTTTTGGCAGCGTGTCTTTGTACAGAGGCATCACTCAGTTGACTGTGTAAATCAGAGCAATGTTTCTGCGACACCACAGGTTGAAGATTGGCGGGTATAGACCCAAGCCACTTAGAGTTAAAAACATCCAATAACTGACCCTGAAGGAGAACTGCAGGTGTGCATATAAGTAGGGACTCCTACTTCTTCGCGATAAGAATTTTGTCCCACTTTGTATCAGTGCCTTACGTACACATATTCAATTCTGCTTCATGTTCATTGGCAGCGTGTCTGTGTGAAGAGCAGTATCACATTTGACTGAGACAATTACAATAACGTTCCTGCAACAACACGTCTGCGATTTGCCGGTATAATCCCAAGACTCGTGAGAGTTAAAATATCCAATCACTGACCACGAAGCAGAACTGCAGATGTGCACGTATGGTACCGAAACAAAGTGAGGCAAAGTTCTTTTCGCAAAAAAACATGGGTCCCTAGATATAAGCACAAGTTGGTGCAAAATTCTTTCACCAAAAAATAAGCGGCTCTCTAGCAATGATACAGAGATGTTAGTTATCTGAGGAACAATAATTAAACTGGTAGGAGCAGGTGCACCTCTAGTCAAAAACGTGAAAGAGGCGACTCCAGTAATACACTTAGGTCACCGTAACACAACTGTCACGTGCTCAAAGTGTAAATTTGGTTCTTAAGAGTGCGTGGTAGATAAATAAACCGAGAAAATAAACGGATTTCTACGCTTTTTCGAATCCAATATGGCTAAAATACTCAATAACAATTCTAGAAATGGTATTTGCCAACTTTATAAGTAAATATTTATCCAAAATTACTAATTCATTATGCGGATCTCTTGCGCCGCAGTTAAATGCACGAGGTTCCGGCGTCAGAGATTGTGCCTCAGAAGTTCGTAACACTGGAAACAATTTCATTTAAAACGTTGGCTAAAACTATTGTCTATGATTGCTATTGTTTAAGTTTTGCTAATTGGCTTCAAGAAACCCTCTTAAGAGTGAGAGATAATCGCCATCTTGAATTTTTACATTTTGTGTCATATATTTTCCTATGGGTAAATTTATGTAACTCTAACCTAACTACAGTATATAATAGATATTGATAGCATTTTAGACACCACAAATCTTTATTTTCCGTTACTGTTTCAGACCAAATTGCAGTCATGAAAATAATAAGAATTTTTTGTCTACAATTCTATCTGTAACAACAATAACGGAAAACAAAGACTTACGATGTCTGAAATTCCCTTAATATGTATTCTCTTCTGTAGTTAGGTTATAGTTGCATAAATTTTCCCAGAAGAAAAGTTATGAAACAAAAAATAAAAAATTCAGAATGGCGACTACCTATCACTCTTAAGGCCATGATCCAATGTCTCTACTGTTTTGCAATAATTATTTATTTAAGCTTCAACGAGAGTAGACATAAAAAAATACGTTGGATATTTATGTTTAATTTGGTTTTTGCAGTGATTGCTAGTTTTTTTTTTTTTTTTTCAAAACATGGAATTGTACAGTTTCGAATAAAAAGAAATGTAACCAAACTTGACTTTCAAAAGGTGTAGATTTCAGTTGAAGAATTCAGCGCTTATTTATCTACCACGAAAAAATCTAACACGCTCTAGAACCTTTCCGCGGTGTAAAAACAGGCGTCCATATGGAGTTAGTTCCTGAAAAGATAATTAACAGATTTTAAAAAAGTGTGCTCGTTCTTGTAACAGACTATAAGCATGGAGACACGTGATACTGGTGGTTGGTTGCGAGGGGGCCCCCACGAGCTTCGGAGCGCTCGGCGAAGAGTGTGGCTGCTGCTGCTGCTATTTGCGAAGTTCCCGCAACGGACTGTAACGTTCTCCAGGAGCGAGCCTAGTGCGTGGGTGCTACTCCCTCCTCCCATCACACACGCACACTCCCACACGTGCATATAAACCCTGGGTTGTCGACGCCACCACCCGCCACTGCGTTGCTGAACAAGCTCGCCGATACACGGTCTTCTACTCTCACTAACCTCGCACACACAGGAGGCAACATGGTGAGTAGGCGTCGGTTCACGTACATACTAACATGCATGTCGGTACAACAAACCATTACCTGTATATACAGGATGTTTCTTAACTTACGACTTGAAACAAGATGGCATTTGCTGCTTTATTTAGAATGGACTGCTCAGGACGGCAACGGAAATGATCAAAACACCCAACGACGCAAAGGTATAGTCGTTAACAGTTAGTGGACCTGGCGTGTGAGACGTGCAGTAGTGTGGTACGTATAGTCGTTTTTCATGTACAGTTACTAAACATGTTTCTAATACGTTTATCTCCGAAAAGAAAACACACTTCAAATAAAGTCCCTACGATTTTAAAACTGCAGTCCGTTAATTAAAAACATGATCATCAAGCTCCGGAAAAGTACCAAAAATGACTTATTCACGTTGCTATAGCTGAGAAAATATTAACCGTAATCGTAAAACAAAATCATAGAAACCTGCATTGAAATTTACCACATACTTTCTATAAATAAAATTATAGGGTCATCGCTTGAAGTCCCGTTGAAAAACTGTTACTACGAAAACTCTGCACGCTAATTTAGTATCCTGCGCCTAGAGGCGATGAGGTGTTGGACGCACGGGTTATATTCGACTTATCGCCTTCCCTGTTTCCGTGCCTTAAACGTAAAAAAAAAAAAAAAAAAAAAAAGCTACGGTCGACTAACTCTTAAGAGAGGGTGACCACACCCGTTATTTTCGTGAAGGGGAGAATTTAAATGAGCGGTTTCTTGATGGGTTGAAGATCTCTATAACACGCATCACTGTTCAAAGTATTGTAATTTAACTCTACGTCGTTTTAGATGTTTAGCCAAAACACAATTTTCAAATTTACTTATCAAGGAATTTCTCCATTCAGAATTGCATTAGATAAAATTTTATCGGGTATCTTTACCACATTTTTGATCAGGAATCACGTACTAAATTTTGTAACGTAAGTTAAGGAATCATCCTGTATATACTTCTCTATTATTAGCTGAACATGCACATCAGGTGGTGTCAAATAAGTCATCGAGCCAATCGCGAAACTGACACAAACTCATGGTGCTTACAAAAACGTAGCAGATACAATCTACTCGGTAGTATTAATCACGTGATAGGCTTTACTCAGTCGTTGTATGTTTAACGGCTTTTTAGAGCAAACGAAAACTCCAAGCGTCGTAAGTTGGCAGCAAAAAAAAAATAAAGCGGTGAAATCTGCAGAAGTGGTATATATCAACCACCGTATGCCAATCTTGAATAAAGCAGAATATCCTTTTGCACTGGTAAAATATAAGTGTAGGAAATTACAACTGCGTACTAGTAATGTGTTCTGAACAATCATGCCAGAGTTAACCACAGATTTGTTTTGCTTACTCGGGAGCCATTGTTTAATTTTTAAGCGGTATTTCGTGTATTTCGTCTGCTGGCGGCTGTCGACTCTGTTCGGGAGCAAGGCAGATCTAGTAGATCCGGGGATGATCGAGTTGGAAATCAAAATATTTCGGAAGGAGGTAGAATATAGCTGCATACCATTTTCGAACGCTTTTGGAGTAACTTCACGTCTATTTATTTTATCGAGTAAGGACTTCGTAAGCGCCATTAGAGTTGTTGTTATTTCTGACTAGTGCTTAAAAGAAACAGCGAATTTTTGGATAGACCTGTACAATAGTTCTCATTTAACCTCTAGCTGAAAAAAAAACGGTAAATTTAAGTTTGTGTCAGTTTCGCAATTGGCTCGTTGACGTATTTGACACCTCCTGACGGATGTTCGTCATATAATGAAGAAGAAGCTACATACAGGTCCAATCTGGTTATTTTACAATGTAATCACGATGAGCGTATGTGCATATACTGTCTGCTTGAGCGCACATATATGTTTGCAGGTTAGTCTACAGTTAAGTAAACCCCTCGAATTTTTCCGGTCTCTACTGATTTATCGCGGGAATAGTTTACTGTTTGCTAGGCTTCTATATAACATGTCCATATCTGAAGTTGTTCTTTCGTTACTGGTGCGTCGCTGCCGAATGCTTGCGATAAGTTTTCGAACCAATACATAACCAATCTTAATGGTGCAGGCAGCTACACTATTTGCAAAATACGATTGCAAGAAATATCCTTGTGATTTTTTTTCATCGTCTCTACCGATGTACGTTTTGCTGCCTTATAATAATGTATAAAATGCGTCAAATATTGGCTTATTTATTCTAGCAAGGAACTGGATTAAATCCTACTATTGTCGAGGTAACAAAATCTTCCAGGTAACTAAACATTATGATATTTTAAACGTTGGATGATTATTTGGCCATGTATATATAACAACTGTAAATGTGTGCAACTTAAACAATGTGTTCCTGCATTATTTTACACTTCTTGGAAGATGTTATTGTGCGGTATCACCTATGACAGCAAGCAGCCAACAAACAGCTGCTGTGTGCTACGGTAAACATATATATTTGGAGGCTAACCTACAGGTCAGTGAACCAACGAACATTTTTCTGTGACATGGCTTTAAACTATGACCCGGAAGGTGGTTGAAGTATAAGATCATTAAACAAGTTACACTTATTTGGCTTGTGGAACGGAATTAGTTGCATTTTTAAAAATTCCCTGTGCTATTCTGCAAGATGAATAAATGTTATTGTATATTTAACATATGAATTTTTTTTAGTAATAAATTTTCTCCTACCTATCGCAACATATTCTATAAGAAACATGGGAAAAAAAAGTTATTGTAAAAATTTAGAAAAAAAAATTAATGTGGCTTTGGTTATTCCGTTTAACCTTGTTTTTTTTTCTTTTTTTCTTTTTTTTTTTTCGAATCGCCATTATAGGGAAACGCTACATAATCAATTTTAAGCATAATTCCATCTCATCGCTACTAACTTTTCAGAAAGCGTAAGAACACTTATCGTAATTCATGTACTATAAAATCGTCAACAACATATTATTTAATTGTTGGTTTGAACATAATATAGTGTTTATTTTATTCCTCGATATTTGCTCTCTGGGCAGTGAGACAACGGTCCAAAATTCGATTCGCGGCCGTGAAGCAAAGTTTCAAGTTACTTCCTCGAGTTCAGGACTTGGTGTTGTCCCCTCATCCCAAATGTGTGGAAGGAAATGACGACGATCCACCGTAGTATGTGTGTAAACACAAGTGGCAGAAACATACAATAACCAAAACTTAAATATAGTAGACTTGTTGCTGTGAACAGCCTGTAACTATACACTGGAACTGAAAACTTGACTGTTTGCTAGGTCCCAACGTAACTTCAGCATGTTGGTAGCTTTGATTATATACTGGCTGTTACCGTTTTTGGCAGAGCCAACAGGGATTCTACTATCGCACGACTTGACGTATGTAATTAGTAGAGACACGATTTTATGGCGAAAAGATTTTTAACCAATTTGTTTGAATGCTTTACGTGAACATCTGCAGCTCTACTTCACAGTCAGTGATTGGATGTTTAAACTGTCGCTTGTCTTGGGTTCTGATACAAATCACTGACATAGAATATAAAGAAATACAGAAGTGAAATAGCCAGTAGAACGGCAAACTGAGTCGCACACACTTGCAAAATGGCTTCGCTGGCCAGCAACATGGCGGAAACGCCTGCTGCCAATCAGGGTAAGGCGGCTGCCCATTTGCCGGCAGCTAGGCCAATAGGAAACATGTAGTAACTTGCAGGAGCCCATCATACACAGGGCTGACATCCACAGCCTCGAGCAACAAATAAGCGGCGAAGTTGGCCCGAATCAAACGAGCTGCCACGTCATTTCACGTCTGTATTACCGTTTAGTCTGGATCACGGATAGGTAGAGACGTGAAAAATTCACGTTTCCATTCAGGCACAAGATAGAACTCCAGCTACTGTAAGTTCGTGCTACTTTCACAATTGGCCGTTGATTTATTTAACACCACCCTGAAGACGATGAGCCAATAATAACACTGTAAATAAATGCATGCAGGCCTATTTTACTGTGTAAGCGAGCAACCAACGAACACCTGTTTTCCGCTCGAGTTCACAGGAATTCTTGGAGACTAGCCTACAGATCAGTCAACCGGCGAGTTTTTCCCGTCTCTACGGATAGAGCCCACGATTTTTCGCGAAAATAATTCTGCAACAGTTTGTTACAATACCTTATGTGCACATATACAGCCCCGCTTCATTTGTCAGTGATCGGCTGTTTTTAACTCTCAACGTTTAGGGTTTGACCCGTAAAGCACAGACGAGTGGTGTCGCAATAACCTTGTTCCTGTTGGCACAGTCAAATGAGCCACGTCTGTGGAATAATTAGAGATGATGGTTTATCGCGGGAAAACTTGACTATTTGCTAGGCTTCAACGTGTGTTCAGCTTATCAAACGATTACTGGCTTTTCCTTGTACGTGAAGCTACTGCCCTATTTGACTAAGCCAATAAGAATACCGCTATTTTAATATTTGATGCATGTTATTGGTCTATAGACAGCTACGTTGTGTCAGTGTTTTCAAGGCTATGTTGGCACAAAACATTTTCGCGATTACCATGATCTCTAGCAATAATACATTCTGCCAGTAACCATGAAGCAGAACTTAATATGTGTACGTAAGGTATTGAAACAAACTGTTGCAGAATTCTTATCGCAAAAAATGGCGGGCTTTAGTCACAAGGTGTCAGAATAATATTATTCTGATTGGTGCAGTCAAATGCGAGACGTGCATGAGCAATGACACGTTGCCAGTAATCGTGAAGCAGAACTGCCGATGTGCACGAGAGACACTGAAACAAAGTGGGGCAAAATCTTTTCGTGACGAATTCATGGCTCTAGTAATTGGTAGAGACCGGAAAAATTCCTGAGTTCACGGGTCTATGCGCTAGAATCCAAGAATATGTGTGTACTCAAGTATACGATAGCTCCTCATTGGCTGTTTGCTGAGACGTTAATGCATCATGATTAGAGTTAACGGTTTAAAACGGGAAAACTTTACTGTTTGCTGGGTTTCAACGCGCGTTCAGTTTATGAAACGATTACAAAGATTACTGGCTTTCACTTGTACACGGAGCTGTTTCCCTATTTGACTGAGCTAATAAGAATACCGATATTGTAATATTTGACGCCTATTATTGGTGTGCAGGCAGCTAAGTTGTGTCAAGCGTATATCACGCATTCATAAATGTCACAAAAACTACAGTGTTTTCAAGGCTATGTTGGCACAAACACTTTTCGCGATATACCATCATATCTACTCATGAAAGGGTCTGTATTAACTTGTTTCTTTATCATGGGCTCAGTGCTCTCTAGGATGTGCCAAAAAAAGGGGGGGAAAATACCAATAGCGAAGGTGAAGAGAACTTACTGTTTTTTTTATTCTACCCTGTGCCTAAAAGAAAAATTTAAGTTTTAGGTTCGTAGTAATTAGTTTATATATAGCAATGTCACGTCGAGCAACTAAAATCATATCACTAGGGACCCCTGTTTTTCGCGAAAAGAATTTTGCCCCACTTTGTTCCGTTGCCTTACGTGCACATCTGCAGTTCTGTTTCGTGGTCAGTGATTGGATATTTTAACTACCACGAGCCTTGGGATTCTACCGGCAAATCACAGACGTGTGGTGTTGCGGGAACGTTATTGGAATTGGCTCAGTCAAATTATAGGCATAGACACACTACCAATAACCATGAAGCAGAATTGCAGATGTGCACGTAAGTCACTGAAACAAACTGAGGCAAAATTATTTTCGCGAAAAACAGGGGTCCCTACATATCACTTTTGTTGCAATGAAAGAGAGAAGGACATGTTGGCACAAGACATTTTCGCGATATTCCACCACCCCTACTTATAACTAAGGTTACTTATATTTCAGGTTGGGAAGAAACTGTGTTTTCATATGGGATAGTTTGGCCCAGGAAACATTTATACCGCTAGTCTCGTTGCTATCGCTAAGGCACCAGAAAAACACGAAACCGTAGTAAAATTAAATTTAAATAGGCTTGGAAATAACAGAAGTAATTCAATTTAATTTTGAAATGAAAAGAAACAAATCTCGCGTATTAAATTATCAACTTAATGTATCTTAAAATTCAGGAAAGCTGAGTGATTTGTCAGTTTACAACCTTACCGATACCAGCGCTCAAGCGGCAGAAATTTTCCCTGTGCCAAACTTTTGACATTGACCTTTATAACCTGTAATAGAATTAACCTTACTGTTATAGAACTTAACTCTGTGCAGGAAACATTACAGACACGAATTCGACGGTGAACTAGTGGCTGCAACTTTTAAATATCGATTGCTCAACAAGTTGCAAATATTTGAGAACTTAGCATAACTCAAGTAGTCCTACACATTTCTGTATCGACTTAATACTTAGGAGGCCCGAAAAAAAATCGTGGATTAACCTACTTGTGCGATAACTTGCAACTACAGCTGTGTGTTCAAGCAAACGATAGCTGGTCGTTGGCTGATCGCTGAGATAGTGATACCACATGATTGGGTGTGTATTTAGTTGTTGATTATCAACTTCATGGATGCACTGAAAGAACCAATGACCAATTGCCAAAATCACACTATCTTACATTTCTTTGAATTGTAGATTGAGCCTAAAAGAAAAACGCGAATTTTTTGGAATCCTGAATATATTGCCTCAGTACTTTTCAGCTGTTTTATATGACTCGTGTTTAGTTTGTTAAATATACACATCCTTAATAATATATATAGAAATTGCGGTGAAACTTTCTGTATCTGTCATTGCTATTTTTTCTCGTATAAAACAATTCCTTAAGAACAATTACTTATTTTATTTTGTAGCACTTAATATGAAGTTCGTATATGTATCCCATTTTACTAAGTCAAACAAAAAAATGAATTCTGTACAAAATATAAGTCTACATTGCGATCTATGATTGTCAAGGCTAGGGGTGAGCATCTTCTTCTGGAACACTTACAATTTTCTCAGTTTTAATTACAATAATTAAAAAATTACGTCGGCAAACAACAAAAAATTATTTTGTTGAGAATGAACGATGAATTAGATAAACTCGCTGGCATTTTAGGGCATGATTTTCATTGGCAATACAAAGAAAAATTTAAAAGCTAAGATAAAACGAACAGCACATTAACCGGATATTTGAAATATGTGTGCATGGCAGAAAAGTCTTAATAAAAAAATCAACAATTACCTGTGAATATTTCTTAGTGTTAAAATAGATACCATTAATTGATATTGTATCATTTTACGTATTAAATTAATACATGTAATAAACTGAACAAATTTTATTAATTGTTATGCTCATACTATTTAGTTCATAATTTTTTACGATAATTATTTTTTTAAGTTTAAACGAGACCAGATGCCAAATATCTGTTAGACAGTTCTGTTCAAAACGTTTTTTGCCGTGATAGCAATTTTTTTCAAAACAAGAAATTACACAGTTTCAACTAAAATTTTAAATAATTTTTTAAGTAGCATAATTAAGTAAAATCACTGCCTTGTGAAAATCAGCCAATATAGAGAATACGAGTTTAAACAAAACTGATTAACAGATTTTGGGTATCTGTTCTTGTCAAAACTTGAAAAGTTAATTTCTGTAAAAAATATAAACAAGAGAGCGAGGCCTTAATAATAGTATTTTTGTGGTTTTGGATTATATTACTAATCCTCATAATTTCTCCTTGCAGACGGAGTCATTGGATGAAGATCAAGTGGCAAGTAAGAAATCATTTTTCCCTTAATTTAACATTAAAAAATTTAAAGGTTAACTATTCGTAATACGAAATAATAACGTAATAATTATTCTTAATGCAGTTTTCATGACGTCATAGTGAAGAACAATTTGACTTCAATGTTTCAAAATAATTTAAATTCTAACGAATCCTCGTTTGAAATTGTAGAGCTTTCACTAAAAATAAATTTCATTATTTGATGTTTTCACGAGACTGTAACATTTGTGTACTGTACTTGTAGTAGACCTACAGGGGTTAGATGCATTTCATTACATCCTACTAGGCTTTCATGCGTAAAAATTATTCTTTGGCACATAAATCCACAATTTTGGAATAGGTGAAGTCTTGAGTTGTTATTGTACTGACTTCCAGAAGGAGAAATGGCCAATGAGGTACCCACCAACAGTTTTATCTTCTTTTCTCCAGCTGCAATCCTATAACGTTTAGCTCCGTTACGTGCGACGAAAGTGCTCGAAGCCGCAATAGCGATAACGTTTATGGTCTTTGTGAATGTTCATTTTACTGTAACTGCATTTGGAGTAGTCAGCTCTCATTGGTTATGGTTAAGCCCCTTACCATTTCCGTCGACGACAAACCAATTAACTCGTCATTTCGGATATGGCCGGGCATTAACCAATGGCAAATAGTTAATGGATTCTATGAAGTACTGTTTCATAAAATAATCATCGGCGGTATGTTTATTGAAACGGTATATTTCACTGCTAACAACTAAGGTTTGTCATGGATATAGACTAAACAAATTTGTGAAAGGATTTTTTTCACCAGTTTGTTCCAATACCTTATGGCTCTGCTTCGGGGTAGTTGGCAGCGTGTGTTTGTGAAGTGTCGGTTCACACTTGTCTGAGCCAATCACAATTAGGTTACTACAACACCACGCAGTCGTGATTTACTGATGGAACCCCGTGGCATGAGATAGTTACAGGGGCGATTCACCGGAAATTTGTATTGTTTTAATAATTTTTATATTTTACGTGGTAGGGTTTGTTTTGTAGACATACGCTGTGGCTATATTTACTATTATGAAAATTTTTTAACTGCCATAGTTTTTTTAATAATCGCATGTCAAAGCCCAAATTCGCGTAAAATGCTTTATGCTAAATGATAACCAAATGACTTACCGAACTGAAAAAATCACACAGAATAATGATGGTGTAGGCTACAAGATCTCTTAAGTATAAACAGGACACAAAAGTGTTTTCCATATATATATCTAAAAAAACTCTTGAATTTTTTACATTTTAATTTCTAGTTTCAGTATGCCCACGAACACATTAATTCTCATATGTGATCGTTAGAATCAACGAATATTTGTGTGGATTTTGAACCAACAATGTTCCATTTTCTACTTGCTCGTCTGCAGGTCTGATTCATGACCAGTCACTGGAATTTTTTTAAACTCTCAACTACTTGGTATTATACAATCATATTACAGACGTGTGATGTCGCAGTTACGTATTCTCACTGTCACAGTCAAATGAATGAAGCCTCTACACGTAATCACGATGCTAGTAACCATGAAGCATAGCTGCAGATGTGCACGTAAGGTTATGAAACACGTTGATGCAAAATATTTTTCACCAAAAAATAGTGACTCTAGGAATAACTACTGGAAGCAGCACTTGATGGTAGTCACTATTTTAACAGAATAATGTTCCCGGCATACAAATGTATTTCACAGTAAAAAAAAAAAAAAAATCGGCCGCAAAAATGTTTTCGTGAAAAACAGATGCCTACCTCTACACTTACCCGAAAAACTTTAAAGATTTAATTTTTAGGATTTAGTTTGTAGGAGAAGAGTAATATCTAAGAACCCTTGTTTTTCGCGAAAGTAATTTTGCCCCACTTTGTTTCGGTGCCTTACGCGCACATCTGCAGTTCTGCTTCGTGGTCAGTGATTGGATATTTGAACTGTAACGAGTCTTGGGATTCTACCGGCAAATCGCAGACGTGTGTTGTTGCGGGAACGTTATTGTAATTGGCTCAGTCAAATGAGATACGGCTCTTCGCATAGACACGCTGCCGATAACCATGAAGGATAATAGAATACGTTCACGTAAGGCAGTGAAACAAACTGGGGCAAAATTATTTTCGCGAAAACAGGGGTCCCTAGTAATATCTAAAGTATATCATAATTTGTCTGTTGTTGCAGTGCTTCGGCGGGCATTCTCCATGTTCGACACAGGCAAGAAGGGCGGCATCGAGAAGGAGAAAGTCCGCACCATCCTCAACACACTGGGTCTCATGATCGACGAGCAAGAACTGGAAGTGCTGCTTGAGGCTGAGAACAAGGATGGTAAGCAGCTTTAAAACAAATTATTTTACAAACTAAATCGTAACACATTCTGATCGGCACACTTTAAGTGGCCCGCAGTACCTGCTTAACAGTGGTGGCAGTTGTCGAGAACTTTTTTAGAGTTGAAAAGTAGTTGATGCCACTGACACGCTTGTTAGTAGGTGCAGTAGTGTGTGGTCACAAAAAAGTTTCTGTTGCAAGTTGAATTGTCTAGGCCGTTGGTGTATGTGGTTTTAAGTTTTTTTTCTACTTAGGTATGCGGGGATTTTAGAAGCAACCCAGACAGCGGCGGCTCGTAGGTTGTTGCTAGAAAGTGCACAAGTTGCAAAGAACTGTACTCTCGCGAACTCACCACCGTGTACCACTGACCATGACATATCTACTGCTGTGACCAGTCAGTAATAAGCGGCACCTACATACCTACGAGCCACCACTGAAACTAGATATATTAATCCTATACACGCGCTGGCCAAAATCCACTATGTCTCCTAACCGTACAAGCCAATACTAATTGACAGCTCTACGAAACATTTCCTTATTTAATACAAGCTTGCAGTAGTCAAAGGTGTGTCAAGTGTGAGTTCCTGCTTTTCAACCCTACGCAGACCAATGCATTTGCGATTTTCGCTTACCTATAATATTACTGCAGGTAAGAAAGGCAGTCTAATTTATTATGAACACTTTTGGCGAGAGATAATTTTCGCCGCTTGTAGCAGTGAAATGACAATAGTCCCATATTTTATCATACACCCCTGCAGCAACAGTATTTCAGACATCTTCCACCGCCCTGTCCACCTCCTCCAAGCCGAGTACTGGGTTTCTGTATCCTCGCCTGTTCTGCGTGTATCCGCATTCACGGGCAAAGCACTGTCCAGCGTTTCTCGGCGGCCTCTTGTCCGTCTGCAGGGCCTGCGTGTTTGCAGAGATACGAGGCAGAACGGCGCGCATAGACCTGCAGATAATTATCCATGTCAATTGTCGCCAGCACCGACCACAGCCAACCCCAGCGAGTACGTAGCGCGGGGGCAAAGGTCAGGGACAATGAGGGGGATTATCTGCCCCTCTGCACCCCTGCAGCCTCCCTTGGAACGAGAGTATCTCTGGCGGAGTCTGGTATTGAGAGCTCTGCAGGTCCATTGTCCGTCCGTCGACCTGTTCTGGCCAATTCCCCCTTACCACCTCAACTCACCACACAGGACGCCATTCAAGCCACCGTCCTAATACCCTGCTTGAATAACGCCCGGGATATGGCTGGCGGCTATATTAAATTCTGTAATTCCGAGCGGGATGAAAAGTGGGAGCGAGTGCCACCCGATATTTCTTCCCCGGGATGTTCGAAAACGGTCATCCGAGAGGATCAAAAACACACATTTTAATAGCATAATGCACGAGATTATTATACACGTCAGTTTACGAAATTTACTGGGGAGGATTATTTTGAAAACCGTGTTTGTAATGCATATATATATATATATATATATATATATATATATATATATAATATATACATTAAAACTAATAGGTCGGTAGTTTTAAAGTTACTCTTACCCGAATAAAATTCAACGCATGAGGTTAAGATTAATTAAACAAAACTTATAACTGAAGTTTTTACTTCATCCTGAATTCTGCGCCGGGTAAATAATATTAACTGAAATGTTATATACAATAACGTTTTGGTAAATAATACTTCGCATAAATACTTTCCTAATTTCTATTTTTTTTTACGTAAGATCAGGCAGTTGATGGTAGCAGTCAATTATTTACTATAACAAAATATTTTTATAAACATTTACTACTTCACATTACTGGAAACATTCGTAAATTCTTTACTCAACATTCTTGCGATGTACAAAAGTAAGCGGCACTAAATAAGTTTTACACGTTATTCTGAACCTTAAAGTGTAAAGTTAAAAAAAGCACTAAATACTTTTTCCGTACTTGTTTTGAGATACAATGAAACACTTTCTTTATTTCGGCAAACGATAAGATTACCTAATTTAAAGTAAGAGACTTCGCTTAAATTTTTATCTAAGCGTCAAAAAACCCACTTCCAAAACATAGTCTGTATAATTTAAAGCTTTCAGAGTAAAAAAATATGCTCTAAAATTTCCACTCACCACACAAAAACTTCAGATGTTTCGTTCGCAAAAGAAATTTGACATTGTAAGATGTTTATTTTATGCATTTTATGAATATTTGTTATCATATGGGCATGACTATTTACCAGTCCGTTGTTTTTTCAATTTAAATTCTTATGTTTTTATATTAAATAATTGTCGAAGTTAGTTTTCCTTTCAAAAACTTAACTGACCATATCAGCCGCACATTTTTAATAAATTATATTTACATTTATTTTTTTAATAAGTAAGTGAAGGAATATGAAATATATGAACTACTTATTTTTTTTACATTTGGCTTTGCATGGTTAAATGTGAATTTTAATTGAGGTTTTTTTATACAATCGTGTGTGATATACGTGGTTTACGTATATTAGCAAACACGATTAAAACATATTTATTTGATCTACATTTTTAAACTGGATGATCGTAAAGAAAACTTTCCGGATACGTTAGTTGTATATTAATACTTTTCTCAATAAAAGTGTCCGTAGAACTACGCGTAATAAAACCAGGTCATCATTAAACCCTGATTTCAATTAACTACATACAATATGGCTTTACGACACGGTGTTTTGTTTCTTCATCTGTAGAATACGATTACTATGGGACGCTTACCTTCAAACGCGCATGCGAATATCTATTTAAAAAAATTGTACTTCAAAAACAGAAGGAAAGTGTTAATAACCTTGTGTTTTCCTGCTACCCTCAAATTATCTTAAATCTTTAAATGTAAAAAAAAAAAAAAAAGTTGTCTAGTGTTTAGTATGCTACATTTAATTGCATATCTAATATATGCGCTGAAAGAAAACAAATCTGCATTAGTGTAGAATCCTATAAATGAATTTATTAAACCCTCCTTCATTTAGAAAAAATAACTATAGATAAAAAACTAATATGTGGGTTACTTATTAATAAATACAACGAATGAGAACCTTGTAATACAATGTTTAAACTGACACATTCATAAATTTGTATAAACTTTTTGATGTAATAATAGTTTAACAAATAAACATACTACATTTAGAGTTTAAAATACTTAACATATTTACGCAAATTGAATTTTTTTGCAAAGGAATTAATTTTATATTTTTGAGATCAACGAAAGTAATGCCTTTGACAAAAAATATTGAAATAACTCTCTAAGTAGCCCCTGAGAAATTATTCATATACTAACTATGGGAAATTTTCGTTATTTAACACATGCCTATAACTCCCGCCTTCACCAAGTCCAGTTTTATAACTTCGTTCTTATTTCTGTGGGTTGATTCGTCAGCTGTTTCAACCTGGCCAGAACGAGACATACAGTAGTCAGAATGGTACGCTGAGAATAGTACTGATGGATTGTTTACGTAACATGTTGGCCACACACCGTTTCTTGTATCCAGTCAAGAAACCCGTCAGTTACATCAGGAGTGTACAAACACGTCCATCCTGCCGTGACTAGATGTGTAAACTGAACCGTCAGAAAGCCCAGCCACCGTTGCTCCTTAAAATTTTTTTCGAACGTGTAAACGCTAAAGTCACATATTTTACTATATACGGAGATGGGGCAGGGTTTTGGAGGAGAATTTGGGCTTTTCCACAATATTCGATGACGTCTCGGCCCCCGGTGGCCATGTTGAATTTGTGATCCAAGATGGCGGAAACACCACACTTGCCAAAAATATACACCAAAACCTGCTCCCGAACGTACTAAAGTATACTACTCATTTTTATAAAAAAAGTTACCCTGCTTAGTTTACCTGCATACAGAGCTAGCAGACACAGGGCTCAAGGAAGAACTCATTGTTAAAACGAATTAAAACTCAAGAAAACAAATTATAATATTATAATTTTATTTCAAAAACAAAAACCAATTCATGGAAAACTTCTTAAGGCCGTTAAAGTGTAAAAAATCCATAATTTAATTTTTTAAAGAAATAATTTTAGTCTTCTAGACGATGCAAAGTGACTGCATTATCTTCTATGGAAATGTAATCAGCTGGCATAGTTAGAGCCAATCATTTTTGGTGGAAATATTTTTGTACCAACTTATTGCAGTGCCTCACGCACACATCTGCAGCTCTGCTACAAGGCTAGTAAATTTATGTTTTATGACTCTCATCGACTTGGAATTCTACCTGCAAATCATAGACGTGTGGTATAGCAATAACATTATAATAATTGTCAAACTGAAATTATTAACGCCTCTCCACAAAGACACGCTTCCAATAACCATGAAGCATAGCTTCACCAGCTTTGCTTCATGGTTATTGGCAGTGTGTCTTTGCACGTTCGACGTTGAATCAATATTGTGCAAAAACCTTTTCGCAAGAAACTCATGCCTCTATTTATGGCATGTTTTCAACACTGCGACATTTCAAATTTGTACAGAAATTACTTATATTTTAGCAATTGTAGTGATATTAAGGCTGTATAGTTATTCATGCGGTTTGTAAGATTTCAGTATTTATTACATAAATATTTTTTATTTTATGTACATTATTTATGGTACGTGTACTATCGGTGAACATTCTGTTACATATTTCCGGCATCTTTATCGGTACTTTATTTTGCTAGAACCTGCTCTACTGTACCAGTTCCCTCAGGGTATACCTTGAGTATCTTACAAATGTTGTACTGTGGGAGATGTGTCAAATCTCATTAGCCAATCACTTCAATAATATGAGCCTGGGGTCACCAGGATGTCAGAATATTTACAGTTAAAATGCGACAGGATAATTTGAATACCCCCGCCAGAAAGAGATATGCTCTTTCCAGTAGCTGATCAATGAAAGTGGTTCCACCCCAACCTGTCAAAAGTCCAAGGTAGGTTAGCAACCAGGGATCACCTTGACGAGGTTTAGGCCTGTCCAACCTCTATGAAGTCGAATCATGGAGAGTTCTATTAGGCGGACCAGACCAGCATTCTCAGATCATCTATAAATACAATGATAATTGCAGCCGTTCCACTATCAGGGGCCAATGTACTAGGACTTACTTCCACTAACAGGGGCCAATGTACTAGAATGTACTTCCACTATCAAGGGCCAATGTACTAGCACTTACTTCAACTATCAGGGGCCATTGTACTAGGACTTACTTCAACTATAAGGGGCCAATGTACTAGGACTTACTTCCACCTACAGGGGCCAATATCCTAGGATGTACTTCTACTATCAGGGGCCAATGTACTAGGACTTACTTCCACTAACAGGGGCCAATGTACTAGAATGTACTTCCACTATCAAGGGCCAATTAACTAGGACGTACTTCCACTATCAGAGGCCAATGTACTAGGACTTACTTCCACTATCAAGGGCCAATTAACTAGGACGTACTTCCACTATCAGAGGCCAATGTACTAGGACTTACTTCCACTATCAGGGGCAAATATACTAGGACTTACATGTACTCCCGGTGGTTCTTTCTGTTTCGCAACTAAAATAATTATATGCCGATATTTCCTTTATCAAATAAAATTAAATAATTCGCAACAAAGACATATGCGATATAAAATTGTCCACGTCACAAAATTTTTGATGTATCGCATTAAAATGAATTTGTTTGCAAGTGAGAGGAATATTTGTCAACACAAGTTAGTTGGTTTCTTTAAGAAATAAAGTGTGTTGAGTTTTATTAATAACTAGCAGTCCCCCACTGCTTTGCTCGCGAGTACTATTCGTAACTGATAATATTTACTTTAACAGAAAATTATCTTTGTACATAAAACAAATGATACTTCAGTCATCAAGTATTAGAATGTCCAAGCGGCTAGTTGAACTAACTCTGCAGCAGGATAAGTAGCTACAGCTGTCCGCACATAAAAGCAGTCTTAAGTTTGTTCCTGCCACTAACAGCGACTTCGCCCAGCCCTTATTTAAAGCTCTGTAAATTTTACGTTGTGGGGTAGTTACAGACATCTAAAGGTAAGTGGTTAATCGAATGAAAAAGTCTGATTTGCCCTGCGCACAACCATTGGTGACGGTGCCCTCAATTACATATTTTCAAAATATTCACTTGAATTTTAATGCCATTAGAAAGTTTTGGTGGGAAAAGGTTTCGCGAAAACGTATTTGGTGCCCCAACCTTGAGATTAATGAGATGATATAAGTGAGCTGATGTTGTCGATGAACCTACATGGACAATTAACTGCATAATACATATTACCCCTTTTAAACGACTTCATGTAAATTGTAATAATTCGATTTGCCTTGTAGTTTTTGTGTGTCAGCATTGAACGTTCGCATGTATTATTTAACGGATTTCGAGCCCAGAACTTCCCGGAATGTAGGCTAGAACGTCGAAATAATTCATGACAATAAAATTAATTTAAAAAAATAAAACACTTATGTCCTGGGCTTATAGAGGTTGTACAACACCATGTCTCGATAGGTTACTGTACAGTGATACTCCTTATAAGTTATTTCTCGCTGCTAGTACTTGATTTTCGGATCATCTGCCTTGCAAGTTTACAAACTTAGTTTTATTACTAATAATCAAGTTATATTACAAAGTAAAAAAAAACTAACATATAATATTCAAATACTTATGTAAACATCACTCTGACGCGAACAACACCTCAATATCTCTACTGGTTAGATAGATATCACGGGTTGATGGAATACAAATTTTGTGCTTTGTCACCCATTTGGGTGTTGATTTTCAAAATATTTTAAATTAACATTTTAGACATTTGTTTAAGTATCTAATTGAAGTGCAAATCACGACGCTAGCCCGTTCAGTCGAATCAAAATCGATTATTCACTAAAAAAAACACACACGACCACTGCACAGTACTGAAAGTACGAATTTCGAAAAATCTTAATGATGTTTTGCGATTAATTCTGTAATCATCATCCTGAAGCAAAACTTAACTTTATAGCTCAACGGGTTCGATAGATATCGAGGATTTATCTAAAACACATTCAAGGTCTTTTCACCTCTTAAGATAGTGAATTTCGAAAAACCCTTTAATTACGTTTTAGAATACTTTATTGGTGTATCGTGGACGTGAGAAAAACGCCAATAGCCCGCTGAGCGTAAGATACATCGACGATTAATTGAAAACACTTTTCACCACTTTTCATCCCTTTTCACCTCCTTAGGTGGCGAATTTTGAAAATTTGAGAATTCACTTTTCAGGTATTTAAGTAAGCTTCAATCGTAAGCCAAAATCACATCGCTATATAAAAATCAATGGGATCTATATAAATCGATTGTGAATCGAAAATACATTTTACTCTTTGTTTTACCTCTTCGGGGCCGAATTCGGAAAACGTATTTTAATGGTATTTAAGATATTTACAAAAGCATCAATCTAAAGCAAAGAGCACTTCGATATATCGATTGGTTCGATTGATATGGAGGAATAATCGGAAACACATTTCACGTATTTTCACCCCTTAATTAAAGAAATTCGAAACGTCTTGGAGTCGTGTAATAGGCATTTGTATACGTAACCATTTGAAGCAAAAATCACGACGATAGTCAATTGCGTTCCAGTGATATAGACGGTACTTAAAAAACACATTTTGCCCAATTTTTACTACTTGGGGGTTAAATTTCAAAAAATCCTAAAACGTCTTTTTGGACATTTACGTAAGCAACATTTTGAAGTGACTACCAACTCTCTATCCCGAAGGATTCGATAGATATCGATAGTTAATTGGAAACGCATTTAAGGTCTTTTCACCCTCTCAAATGTTGAATTTCGAAAAATCCTTAAATTTGTCAAAATGCATTTTTACGAGTGTCCCATTAAAGTAAAAATCACGATGATAGGCCGTCGGGTTCGAGCTCTATCGACGTTTCTTCGGAAACACATTTCCCCCCTTTTCACCCCCTTAGAGGTCGAATTTCGAAAAATCCCTTCTTAGTGCTCGCCTACGACCTGAGGGGAACCCACACAAAAAAATTTCACGATTCTAGGTCCAGTGGTTCGGGCTGCAGTTTGATATGTCAGTCAGTCAGTCAATCAGTCAGCCAGCTTTAATTTTTATGTATAGAGATGTTCTGGTTACGCAAGAGCACAGAGCAAGACTTTGTGGTTTATGGAAAGTTATTATTGGCAGAATACGTGTAATAGCCTACTCTGTATAGACGCCTAGAGTGGAATGTTGATTAATTATTTTTGACGATTCCAAATGCAGGACAGAACTGGCATTCAATTGCTTGTGCTGTCAGAAATTGTACGCTCTAATGAAGTTAAATTTTCAGAAATAAATCTAAGACAAGAACTATGATGAAACATTTATAAATCTAAAATGACGACTTTATGTAACGGAGAACTATTCTTTTGCTCCGATACCTATATGGTTTGCGTAAATTTAAATAAAACTTTAATAGTGTTATCGTACACTGCAAAGCGAGAAAAAAAACACCACTCCGAGTGAATTCCAACAGAATTTGTGGCTTCACTGCGTGATATTCAATCTGCATAGCACTCTTATAATGAGGACATGGAATACAGTTGCTTTATGTGAGTGGCGGCGATTTAAAGCTGAACAATTTGACTAGACATTAACGTAACGTACTAAACAGTAACTTTCTTCTTCTCTCATTGGTGCGTCGTAACTGAATGTTTGTTTTTCGTCTGCACAAAACATGTTCTTGTTTACGGTGTATTATCGAATACATTTTTTTAAGATTCTAATAAGAAACATGTATCGTAAAACTGTCGCATAGATCAATCGAAAATAGGTTTTAATATGCATTTTTTAAAAATAACTTTTCATGATAGTTACATATGTTTTTCTAAGCCCTAACCAAATTTTATTTTTAATGTTTTATGCACTGTTTTTGACTGTACGAGGCATCAGGCACGTATTTTGTGCCTGATTGGTCACTAGTTGTTGTGGAAACTTTCCCATTTGTGGGTCGTTTTGGTGTACTCGTCAGCAGCTACCGTTCGGAGAATTATTTTCTTCCATATTGCTGGCCATTGACGCCATGTTGTTGGCTCGTGTAGGTTGTGTTCATCATACATGCTGTAGTTTTACAAACTGACGTGTTTTTTTTTTCTGGATGCACGCTGTTGCTAGAGAATATTAATGAGTCACAGTCAGTCAGTCAGTCTGCTGGAGTTCTCAGGTTATTCATGTGCCTGAAGACGGGACCAGATACCAGTTCCAGAAACAAAGTATCTGTTGTTATTGAAGGGTACCTTATGTTATATTCGTTGTGTTGTCTAGCCTATGACTAGAGACTCCTGTTTCCGTGAAAAGAATGCCTTACGTGCACATCTGCAGTTATGCTTTGTGGTCAGTGATTGCATATGTTAAGGGTGCGACTACCGCAATTTTCATCACCATATTTTATTTTTTTAATTTGTACCAGATATTTTTATCTTATTTTAGACACAAACTGTGACTAAATTCGGCTCTAATGAAATTTTTTATCTCTCATAGTTTTCGCGTAATAGCTTGTTAAAGTCATATTTTGCATGTTTCCGTTTTAACGACTACACTAAAACAAACTGATAAACTAAACTAAAAAAATCACAGTGGATAAAGACATTGCAGGCTACGATGTAATGCTATAAACATAAAGAATAAAAATTATTAGTTTTTTTTTAAATGATGAAACTAAAAACCAAAATTAAAAAAAATTCAATATTTTTTTAAAAATACAATTAATTATTATTATTATTTATTTTTATGAGCATGAAATTGTATCCTGCAATGTCTTCATCCACTGCGATTTTTTTTAGTTTGGTATATCAGCTGGTTTTAGTGTAGTCCTTAAAACGGTAACATGCAAAATATGACTTTAACAAGCCACTACACGATAAATATGAGAGATAAAAAATTTCACAAGAGCCAAATTTAGTCACATTTTGTGTCTTAAATTAGAAAAAAAAATATCTGGTACAAATAAAAAATAAAAAATGGTGAGGAAAATTGTGGTAGAGCGCGCCCTTAACTCTCACGAGCCTTGGAATTCTACCGGCAAATCACAGACGCGTGGTGTTGCAGGAATGTTATTGTAATTGGCTCAGTGAGACGAGATACGGCACTTCACATAGACACGCTACCAATAACAATGAAGCATAGCTGCCGACATGTACGTAAGGGATTATAACAAAGTGTTGCAGAAATTTTTTCGCAACAAAATCGTGCCTCTAATGTTTAGAGCTTTCATTTTATATGGGGATTCGGTGACCAAGCAACATTCGCCGCTCGGTGGCGGTAGTAGGTATTCATGTGAGGGCGACAGGATCGTTGACAGAAATTTTATACTGTCGTGTTTTTTGCTTTAACATCTTTTTAAAATTGGAGGTCCGGAAGTGCTTTCTAGGTAGTTTTCGAGTCTAAATTTTAATATACCGTGTTCATAAATGGTACATTTTTAAATATTAAAACTTAGGGTGGGTACAAATGCCTATATTCTCCCTCTCCTAGAACATAGGGGAGGTACAGTGTCCCTCTGACCCTCCCCCCGAATCACCAACAACACTATCGCCACAAACGGCTTACATCTAGCAAAACATACATAAAAAACAATTCAAAGATCACACGCTGTCATTTTGTCTTCCGTGTTTATGTATTGTAGGGCATAAGTCGTGCTACTACTGGATACATTCATAATATTTCTTCCAAACCTGTTTACTTATTTATCTAATTGTGACACAAATAGAATTTATATTTAATTCTTTTGTCGTTCCTTACTTTTATTTGCAGAGTCCGGCAAGCTGAACTTTGACTCGTTTTGCAGAGTGGCAATGCACTTTCTAGACGAGGACAATGAAGTCATGCAGAAAGAGTTGAAAGAAGCATTTAGGCTGTACGACAAGGAAGGTGAGTTCTCAGTACGAAAGAGCGAGAATTTAAGATGTCCGAGTGTCATTTTGATGTCAGGTCAACTTAGCTTTTTCAACGTTGGCCAATCCATAAACTGCTACTTGACCACGAATAAATATCACTACTTGCTATTTACAACGTAACGCAGCACAGCGCAGTTACAGAGAAAGTAAAATAGGCCTTAACTTGCATCTCTACTCTTAGTTGTAACTGAATAGAAGCCCGCGGTTTTTAGCTGCGAATGTGAGAACAAAGCAAGTTTACTTATACTGATGCATTTGATAGGATAGGCGAATATTTACAGTATAACTATTTTGTACCCATCACGTGACACCTCACACTTCTGTGTGTGCGGACATCAGATGGAACGCAGGTAAAAAATTTGAGTTGTACCCAAGAAAGCTATATTTCGTCGGTAACCGGTATATTTCTTCACCAACGATTCTGGAGATATTCCGCTCTACCTAGCTAAGAAGGTAGTTTCCTACATTTATTTATTTTGTGTTTGCTTACTTGCTATTAACTCTTATGCATTTATGTTGAAATTAAGAGCCACTAGTGATACATATAGTACTGTTACGCTTACACATTCAGAAGCGAAGTTTTTAGGGCATCTATGTTCACATAATGTTTTTCCTCCTGCAGACATAAGGTTTTCCTGAAGTATCGGCATGCAATATGCAACATCGTTTATGAGCATAGCAGTGTAAGAAATAAACACACATACGGAGAGCGAGAGAGAGAGAGAGAGAGTGTGTGTGTAATTGTTCTTAATAGTTTAAGTCTGAAGCCGCAATAAAATATATTTTTGGATATTTATTCTTAACGAAACAGTTTTGAAAAGTACTCCCATTACTATAAACAAACAATATCAGGTATTTTCTTCATTGGAAATAAACTTTATACTTTGGAGTAAAGGGGTGCTAAACCAATGCTGACGTTATATATATATATATATATATATATATATATATATATATATATATATATATATATATATATATATCTGAATATCGGTGTGAGACTGAATCAAAAGTAATCAGTTTATCTGCATTTAGGATTACATAGCTAAGAAAAGCAAATATATGTAAACAAACATGATCTTCAAATAACTTTTCACATATTCGTCATGTTGTGCTTAGCTTTCGTTTTCAATAGTTGATATAGCATTTATGATATAGAGAAAATCTGAAAAAAGAGTATAGTTGCAGGTACCATACTAGTATTAAAATAGGGACAACAAAACAGTTTGGTTCTTGGTACTATTCTTGACAGTCCCGTCCACAATCTGTTTTGTAGAAGAAACAAAGAGCCCTGTTGCTTTTACAAACCAGATGGTAACTTCTACAAAACAGATTGTTGAAGGAACTGTCCAGAGTAGTACCAACAACCAAACTGTTTTGTTGTCCCTATTTTAACAGAAGTATGGTACCTGCAACTAAACTCTTTTTTTCAGTGATATTTAAAAGCACGATTTCAGGAAATGTTCCACATGACAAACTGAACTGCATACAAAGGAGAGTTTGTTTTGTGCGAGCAGGCAACGGCTACATTCCTACGTCCAGTTTGCGGGAGATCCTGATGGCGCTAGACGACCAGCTAACTCCAGACCAACTGGACGAGATGATCGCCGAGATAGACACTGACGGTTCCGGCACCGTAGACTTTGACGGTGAGTGTTTAGCCAAGGGTGACATTTCACTTAAATCCGGCACACACTATCCATAATTCAGCACCGAATTAGTTCCGTACCTAATTCATTACAAGTAGCACTCCGACAGTGTGTACCGCCACTGCGCCGGTTCCAGACGGAATTTCGGTCTTAAGACTCGGTTTCAGTCGCCGTATTGAACTTTATTATTTTTTGCTTTTTTGGAATTCTCAGAAGAAAAATGTTAAATATGTGATTATATCTCAAATTCTATTTACATTTCGCTGCAGTACAGACTTTACGATTTAGCTGTTAACTTATAATTACGCTGCCATTTGTGTGGCAAATTTTTTAAATTCATGATATACCCGACAAATTGCGGCGTAATAATGTTAACAGGTAAATCGCAAGGTCTGTACTGTAGCCAAATGTAAATATAATTTGAGGTATAATCACATATTTAACATTTTTATTCTGAGAATTCCAAAAAAAGCAAAAAATAATAAAATTCAATATAGCGACTGAAAACTAGCCTTAATTTGAAGGATGGAGCCCATCCTATTTTTTATCGTGGTATTTGTTTACGCGCATGCGCAATGCACTGCAGGGCTGCCAATTTACTTTGATTAGAAATGAAATTCTTACTTCCTGCTAAACATACTATCTTCGGATGTTTCAAAATCTAAGTAATACAAGATAGTTTCTGGCTACTGCGTGCAAGTATTGTTATGAAATTATTTTCGACAATTTTACTGATGTGATTTGCGGAACGTAACAACCAATATAATAATTATTTTTTTCTCCTTTACGTACCGAAACATAGAAGTACACAGTGACAGTGAGTTAAGTAAGATATTGTTTAGAGTATTAAAGATTTTGTGTACTGGTCCTAACACTAAGCAGGTCACGTATCCGATTCCCGGTCAGGCTATCCTGAGTAATGATCCCAAAACACGCCTATTAGTAATTTATGCTTGATGTTAATTCTGTTAAGGTAAATTCTACTACAGGTTAGAAAGATCAATTGTAATAAGTTTGTGACAGGGAAAATTTCTATCGCTTGAGCGCTGGTTTTGGTAGTACATCAAACTGATAAATCACAGAGCTTTCATGAATTTTAAGTTACATTGTGTTGATAATTTAAAACGTGAAATCGGTTTCTTTTATAGTTAAAATTAAATTTAATTACTAATATAATTTCCAAGTATATTTAAATTTCATTTCACTACGGTTTCGTAATTGTCTGGTACATTAGCGATTGAAGCGAAACTACTGGTAGAAATATTTTCTGTGCCAAGCTCTCTCATAAGAAAACGTATTTTCTTTCTAACCTGTAGTAGAATTAACCTTAGCTCTGTGTATGAAATTTAAGTTTAATCTTTGAATTTTTTACATAAGAAAATAAGAAGGCATTGCTCTCGACTTAAAAAAAGAAAATGAGAAATGTTGGAATGGAAAACGAGACCGAAGAATAAACAAATAACTTAATACTAATATTACAAATAAACTCAATGTGGTCGCTTAGAAGATCACACTAACAAGATTGCAGTTGTTTTACTATTTGTAGTGTTCATTAACATACGATTTAATAATATGTATTTAATTGCTCCGACTATTCTTCGGTTGTTAATGTTCATGAAGGAATCAACTCTTCAGCAAAACATTACCTTCAGTCTGCAGGATTTCTGGGTATACGATTTCAACTGTAGTAAATAGCACTCTTGTATGATATATTATTTAATTGTTCGTTCATTAGTTATTAGACTACTTTTTTAATACAATAATTTTTTTTTTCATTCTTCAGAATAATACCTTTTATCTTTTCTTATGTAGGTACACGACCAAAGATAAAACTTGGACTTCATACGTAGAGAAAACGTCTATCTCAAACTGCTAACGGGTGTATTTGGAAACATTACATCTGACTTCGGTGTCCTATGGAATTCTGAAAAATTTCAAAACCAAATCGGTTCAGGTGGATGCCTGCCCCTGCCGCCGACTGGTGTACACAGATTCGACCGTTACAAGATTATTCGAAAAATTGTCAGCGAGCATAAATGATGTCCGCTTAGGTATATCATTCAAAGAAAGTTACACGCGCTTATACCCATTTCAGGACTTCCATTTATCTCTAAAGTATAGATTTACGCTGTCTAACATAGCAAAAAATTAGGAGGTTTTTGTGGTTATTTTAAGGTGTGAAAATCTTGTCGCAGAATCTATTCAATTGTATAGGCGTTTACCATTAATATTACGTCATAAATGATAGGATCACTATTGTGTGTTTCACGGAGGTGAGTTATTAGCAATACGACTGCACGCCATTCCAGTGATTGCTGGAGGCTAGGGAAAGACGCAATGCGCGTGCTGTGGGGTTCTTACCGCTTCGCACTTCTAGTCTTCAATATCACAACATTTGCTCAGTCAGGTGGTTACCTTAGGCCCGGAAATTTCACGGGACCAACTGCCTGTGTCTGTGTACGCTCTGACATAAGGTACCTGTTCATTGACTTCTGCTCCAGTGGGTTACCAGTTGTACACCTATCAACGTAGCACTGGAGACCGCGAGCGTTTAAGTGCAGGGTTGTTGTTTGTAGATTCGCTGATTTTTAGTCATGGGCTTTTGCACCGACTTATTTAAATGTCCTATGCGCACATCTGTAACTTTGTTCTAAACTCTCAGCGTCTCGTGTTTCAATCAGAAAATGTAGAGACTGCTGTTTCCGCGAAATGAGTTTTGCCTCACTTTGTTTCAGTGCCTTACGTCTATATTTGAGGGTTGAATCATGGCCGTCTTTAGCAGGAGGCCGGAGTCTTGAATGTGACAACGCTGTATCGGAGGCATGCTGACGATCGCTCACTGGCTGCCTTAGTCAGTATAGACGTGTACACGTCACTAAAGCTGTATATATACACGTTGTAGGAACTAGGGTGGCCAAGAAATGACAGGCAGCAGGCCCCCGATGCAGTGTTGCCACATTCAAGACTCCGGCCTTCCACTTAAGGCGGCCATGGTTGAACCCCATGACTAGGGCCACGATTTTGTCGCGAAAAGATTTTTGCCCCACTTTGTTTCAATGACTA
>PNEQ01034539.1:151426-169162 GCA_003012365.1 Medauroidea extradentata
GTCTTTGTTCAGACACGTTTCTCATTTGACTGCACCAATCAGAATAAGATTATTGTGAGTATGTACGTCTATAATTTGCCAAGGCAAGTGAGAGTAAAATCATCCAATCACAGACGATGTAGCAGAGCTGCAGGTGTGCACATGACGCATCGAAACCAAATGTTGCAAAAATCTTTTCGCCATAAAATCGTGGCTCTACATGACTCGTGAGAGTTAAAACAAAACGTCCAATCGCTGACCACGTAGCACGGCTGCAGATGTGCAAATAAGGCACTGAAACAAAGCTGCAGGGAAACTACTTTTACGAAAATCAGAAGTCCCTACACAGCTGTGTGGTGGGGCAACCAATATGATTCTAATTGGCAGAGTCAAACGAGCGACGCCTATGCACAAAAACACAGGGCCAATAACCATGAAGCATAGCTGTGTAGTCCAGTCGGTAGAGCGTAGAACACACGACATTTCCGAGTATATTATTGTTACTATTACACCCAGCGCTGAGGTTGTGAGACAAGGAGCATGTCTTTTGGCCGTGTGTTTGTGCGAGTGAGGCACGTCGTTGATGCTAACAGGCTCATCTGTCGCGATATCGCCGCTAACGCAATTCACTGAAACAGCATGCGGTATTATCGTACATCACTCATCTGACTGATATTTTCAGCGGTGACCCCATCTTTTTAATGTTGGAAAGTTCGAAGCAAAGTCCAGATCATATTTACTAGTAGTTTCACACGAATCTCGTGAGTAGTTTTTAAGACATAACACGTTGAAAAAGATGTTTTACGCCATTTAGAGATCTACAAAATGATTTTTATAATTGAAGTGTTCTATGAAACTATACATTTTCGTTGTCGTTTAAGTTATGTTATATTTTCGTACATTGATACAATGGGCACATGTGGAACAGTTTGATTAAAAACGTGTTTACGAGTTACGAGCACATTGTTAAGCATTTTAAGCGTGTACTTGGCGCCCATATCACTTTCACACACTCTACTCATAGTTATGAAAGTAATTACGCATAAAAACCTGCGTAAATAGCAATTGTGAAGTCAACAATTAATCTATGATTATTATTTTGGCCAATATAGCGTGCATTGCTGCATTGCTTTCGGAAATGAGTAGTAATGCCAATGATAAAAAAATTGGATGACGTATAAAAGAAATTAATGTAGTCACTTTTCGTACGTTGTAGGTGAGCTTACGTGGATTTTCTGCAATTTGTTTCGTTGGACTTTGCACCGATGAATAACATCAACACGTTTTCCTAAAGACTGAGTATTCATAAGTACAGGGGTGAAACTCGCGGTTTAATCTAGGGGCAGATTATATTTCTCAGTACTATACACAAACTGGCCACAATACCGATTATCAATTGTTTCCTAATCCTACAAACGGGTAGCCCACGTTAGCCCTATACATTATTTCCTTACTGCTGGTTTGCGGTCGTCAAAAACGTGTCATGTCTTGACTAGAGATAGCTGATTTTCGCGAAAAGAGTTTCGCCCCACTTTGTTTCAGTGCCTTACGTACACATCTGCAGCTATGCTTCACGGTTTGTGATTGGACATTTTAACTGTCACGAGACTTGGGGTTCTATCCGCAAACCACAAATGTGTGTGTGTGGTGTTGTAGTAACCTAACTGTGATTGGCTCAGTGTAATGGGAGTAGTCTCTTCATAAAGACACGCTGCCCAATAACCATGAAGCAGAACTGCAGGTGTGCATGGAAGACTCTGAAACAAAATTGGGCTAAACTCTTTTCACGAAAATCAGCAGTCCCTAGTCATCACAGATCACAAGACACAAATGTGGACGCCTGAAATTATAAATATATATATATATATATATATATATATATATATATATATATATATTGTAATTATTATTTTAATTATTGGCACGATAGTATTCAAATATGGTTGTTTTACTGATAGTGTTCCTTGCTGGATATCCTATAGGTAGAGACATGCAAAATTCGCGTTATCATTTGGTAGCAGACTAAACTTCATTTTTCTATACATTACTGGGCATAATTTGCGATTCAATTGGCCACGAACGTTTGTGTGTTGTCATTTACGTGTGTTGCGTCTTTACAGAGATTGGCCTCCCTACCGTGTAAGCATTCTCCGCGGCAAGTCACGACAATATCGGCCAGCGGGAGACGTCGAACGAGCCTATAGTAATTTGGAGTCTAGTCAGCTGTCAGAAAATAACGCGAATTTTGCATGTCTCTACCTATAGGTAGAGACACTGGAAAATCGCGGGAACAGTTGACTGTTTGCTAGGCTCCAACATACTGTATATAACACTGAATGTTTCGTGTCAACACTGGCTATCGTTTATTTGTAGCATTTTTTTCTCTCTACAACAGGCCCAGTTAGAACTGCACAGCTTGGACACACAGCGTGTGTGATTTGTCCCAAAACTGTTCACACGTGTCACGGTTAATATAATACAGTTTATTGGAGACTATTTTAAACATATTCGCGATTTTCCATTGTCTCTACCTATAGGTCTACACACGCGTGACTCATTTTATTTAATAAAAACTCGTCCCATTTTATTCAGGGTGTTAGTAAAATTGCAGGCATATAACGTATGAAAACAATTTATGTGAATGTGTTTTATTTGGTTTCAGAATTCATGGAGATGATGACTGGCGATTAGTTGAAAAGGTAGGTGATGATCATCTACGATTAATTTCTGATTAAATTTATGTTCCTTGGTATTCTTAAAGATTTGAAACCCTGTAAATAAAATAATATGTACAATGGAAATTAAATCAGCCTTCAAGTTCGTAACTATACTAAAGTAAAGTAGATTACGCTGAAAATAAGCATGCCATATTCATCATGTTATAATTATGCACATACAAAATTCTTTGCCTCGTAACTAACGTTTATGTGTTTCGTAACTTGAAAAATTTGTCAGCGTTTCGGGATGTTTACGTGTCAGAAACTCTAATTATTCAATAACTAATTCTTTATTTAAAAACATCGCTTAAAATTTGTACGCAAAATACTTAAAACCAGAGACAAATTATTTTCGACCTGAGTTGACTGAACAAGATACGATTAATATTACAGAGCAATCTCCACTCCTGACAATTTTAACGTACGTGACCTGTATGATCATGAACGATAGTTCTGCATACAAAGCTGTAAGGAGATATAGAGATGTGTGAGGATGCGGTATGTTTTCACACGTGGTTGTTCTTTACCAGCTCAGCACACCCAAGTATAAACTAACAATGCTTTTATTCCATCGACAATCATAATGTTGCTTGGATTTATTTATCCAGTAATTCAAAATATTTTACTAAATCAATCTACTTAATCATTAATTTCCGCGCAAAGTATTTTTTTCATCTATTGTATGAAACATTTTGCGTTCTCTAAACAATCCATAGCGGTGGATCTGTAGGAATGCCGTAATAAACACGAAGAATTAAACTGCTCTGCTTACAGTTATTTACTATTTTACATTTGCAACAAATAAAGACGTTTTAGTCCAGTAAAATAATGAGTTTTGAGCATTTAGCAGCCAATAATTTTTAGTGTACACATTTCATTAGTGTAAAATGCAAGTGTTTATCCTTGATGTTATGTTTGATGGATTCCCATTGAAATGCATTGCAACCGACCTTAAATTAACGGCCATGAGAATCAATATACTTAACAAACATTTGATACTTAAGAAAATAAACTGTGGTTGGTTAAACGAGCAAATTCATGCTTCGTGAATATTTTCAATTATATTAACACTGACTGGATTCAGTTTCTTGGACGTACTCCATTGCAAATTGAATGACTGTCAAAGAAAACTAAACAAATAAAATAAAACCATAATATAAGCAGAGTATGCTTTAGTCAGCATACTCTGCTTATTTTATGGTTTTCTTTTATTTGTTTAGTTTTCTTTGACAGTCATTCAATTTGCAATGGAGTACGTCCAAGAAACTTAATCCAGTCATGCACTCCCATTGCACAGTTTTTTCAAAGATCATATATTAACACTGATTCGTTAACTAGCCATAACATCGTTCAGTATTATTGCATGAAATATTTTTAGAGAAGTTCATACAACGTTAGCCATAAATCAAATCCTGTGCTGTATGAAGACATTTGTGTTTATTAACGTAGTGGCATATATTTTTTGGACTGATTTGAAATACAAAATGAGTGACTGACACAAGTATGAGTACAAAGTAAATAGGTTGCTGTCGTTTGATTTAATGTTTATAACATTATCAATTTGAACACTTTACTTGTCTACTGATTTATTTTAACTTATTTGCTCTATGTCTGACGATAGACCATGTTTGTTTTTTTCAGCAAGAGATCAGCTAAGGCTAAAGAACTGCAACAAAGAGGAGCTAACACTCATCTGCAGCCCGTGTTCAACCGTCCAGCTCACCAAAGAACACACAGAAAAAATTATCTTCTTATTTTATGCATTTAAGTATTTTGTGTTTTGTTTTTTGTATGCTGTAATGTCCTAAAAGTCAAACAAAAAATTTAATTTTTGTTAAGTAAAATGCATTAAAGAAAACATCATTAAAGTGTGCTACGTCGGAATGTGTAAATAAAACGTTAAAAATATTAGCCTTAAGAATGTTAATTAATCTACGCTAATTTTGATGTTAAGTGTTTCCTGAATATTTCCCAGGTAAAGAATTACTATGCTGTTTTTATTATTTTGGCCATTGTCTTGCTTATTTATTAACTCTGTTGGTTCAGGGCTTACTTAGTTATTTTGAAAGCAAACTATGTAGGAGGCCCTGCTCATAAGAATACTTATATTTCTGTATTCATGACACATTATTTCCAACAAATCAGGAAATACAGTTTCATAAGTACGTTCTATTAAATGTTTTTATCTACACAATTAAGAACGGTGTGATTTGTTTATTTTTGGATTATAAACTTTTGTGTGTGTCTCAACAGTAAGACATGTATAGATTCTACAACACCACTTGACTAACGATTGAAATTTCGAATCGGTAACCCTGACCTTACCATTTCTAGCTGTATTCAAAACCATTCTAGCACGAAAACAACATCTAGCTGACCAGGGTGAATAATTTCCGGTCGTATCTCAGCTGCTGTGATCAGACTTAGCCATTTTGAATAATTTTACCATACACCGTGATGTACTTTAATATCATGGTATATCATATCGCAGACTTAACAACATTGGGAAGGCTCTATACTCTGAGTTCACTAGCTTACCAACAGAGAGCAGTATCGGTAATAAAAGACCAATGTAACATACTTAATAACAGAGTTATAATGTTTAACGTATTTCTGTTACTGAAGTTCGAAGCTTTAGTTTGACGAAGTACCGGTAGTTTTACACTGTGTTGGAAGACCGGTGCCTTCGACATTGAAACCCTGCTATAGGTCGTTCGGGATAAAGTGAGTACTGAAATAAAACCTTTCAAAATTATCACTGGCCATTACTGCATATAATTCAACACTAACAATAGTTCCCTCACTGCTTGTATGGTTGGCAGTGATTAACCGAATATAATTTCCGGTATTTTCCCATTTAAATACAACAATACTTAAATAAAGTGAACTGAAATCGATTTACTTGTAGTTTATATAATTAGTAAACATTTTTTATCTAACTGGATAGGTTCCTACCGACTGCGCAATGCATATTACAGGCGCAAACATCAAGTGACGTGTTCAGAGATAGGTTCGACATGTCCCGTTGTTAGCCGTTTTGCGCTTAAAGAAACGAACTTGATGAAAGTAGAAATTTATCAGGGCTTTTTTAGTGCTCACTTTATCCCGAAACACCTATACATAGGGTCACAGCAGGCGGTTGTGTTAAGTAATCTACTTGGGTTAGCTAGGTATATATTGATCATACTACAGGTAAGGAATCTCAATGTTATCAGTTTGGCAGGGACAAGATCCGCAGCTATTTGAACTGATGTAGCAAAGCGGGACTATATTTGAGACGCCATTTCCTGTTTGAAAACGTAAATAAGTTGTAATGGATTTGTTTTTAAGGAAAACATACATAAATTTTTTTGTATTAATTTAGCCTGGCTAGTGTTCACTTATCCGTTTCATTAGTAGTTTGTCTTCGTGGGTGGCAAGTTTAATGTTTTATTGCTATCATCAAGAAAATCATAATAGTGTATGTTCATAAACCTAACCATTCATACTTTACTTAGAATATGCATTCTTTCGTATTTATTTAATTACAGTTGGTAAAATTTGCCCAACGAGTTTTAATTTATTTTCAAACCTTGTCTCCATCTAAAACACGTGGCTACAAATTCTATTTATCTTGAGGTACGACCCAAGCATGGCAATAGAGTTAGTAATGTATAGTTAGGTTGCAATTTGTCGGACAAATTTTGAATACTAAAAATTTGCCACACATTGCGGCGTAATTATATGTTAACAGCTAAATCGCAAGGTCTGTACATTAGCGAAACGCAAATGGAATTTGAGGTTTAATCGTACATTTAAAATTTTTCTTCTTAAATTCCAAACACTGAAAAATAATAAAATTCAATATGGTGACTGAAACCGAGACATAGGTTTAAAACGAAAAACGAGGAGTGCATACAACAGATAATAGTAAGGAATGTAAATTGTATTTCCATACCATAAAATAGTTTTATACTTTTTATCCGTTTTAAAATAACGTTGTATATTACTAGAAACCTTGCGGAGGAAGAAAGTCGAATTTTTGTACGGATTGTCACATTTACAACGTAAGCATATGTAAGTATTCTAGCTGTCCAGCCACGAATTTTCCCGCGTGAAATTTATGAAGGAAAAACTATAACGTTATGATATCGGGTTAACGAGACATCGAGGTCGTGGCGAAAACACATTTCACGACTTTTCGCCCTTAAAGCATAACGATACCTCACCTGGTTTACGAGATACCTGTGATATCGAGAAAGATAAATTTGACCTCCAACCCCTTAATAGGTATCCTACCTATGCGTTATGGAGAAGCCACTTAAAATAGAAAATGCTCTATTCTGCCAGTTGCTAATAATATGTACGTACATAATGTCACAACATTACCCCGTCGCCTTGCCTTACATAGATTTAGTACCCAAAACCACTAACCAGTGTTCCAAAAAAACTATGTTCAGATAGGTCGGCAGAATTCTTTAGAAATTAAATGTTTTTAAACCTGCCAGTGCCCAATCAGGCAAATTATTTCTCCGCTGTGTTCGTGATTTCTGAAACATGCCTATTTCCAAATCTAAATTATCGAATTTCGAAAAATAAAAAACATTGATTTTTTGTTATTCCTATTTAAAATTAATCTCGACATATCAACAGGCTTAAGAGATACATAGGATTAAGACTGCACTGCGCCGAACAATTCGTAATTTTATAATTATAGGAGTTTTGACTGTTACCGCTACTTACACTAAGTAAAAACTTATTCAATTTATACAAATGAAATTATTTGTAGTTGGAGTAAATTTGTTAAGCTACAGAATGACACCGTTGTAACTGTATATACAAACTGTTTGTAATTTTTTTTAATACTTTAATTTTTGCATATCTTTTAGTAGGCCTACCTGTTAACAAAAAATAGTTTTTATGTGAAATACCCAAGGCTTTATTCTGTAGCATAATGCAACCACTTTCACTCGAAATTATTTCATTAGTATCAAAAGTGTGTGGACCAAGTTAAAAGCAAAAATTCTATTACTCCGAAATTACAGTCAGTGAATCCCGTTAAGGGGGCCGTCTAACACACGCTTGAAATACTTCTAAATGTGTTGATAAACAGGATTTTTTAACGAAACTATAAATAGGACACACTTCGGACAAGGTCGGAAAGTCATTGTTAAAACACCATGCATGTTCCAAAAACGGTTTATAAACCCTCGAATAGCTAAAAATGTTTTTTTTTTGCAGACTGCTGTTCTTAAAAATGTTATAACCGGATGTATATAAAACTCAGACTGAGACTTGCATTGAACTATGCTGCAGGCGTTTCACGAAAAAAATTATATATGGTCGCCATTTAGTGTCCCATAGTAAAAACGGTTCGGCGGAAATCTTGTTCGCTAGTACAGCTCTTGGCTTGTTGTAGCGATGCAGCATTTGATGCGAGCTTCAAGGTCGACCTTACAGCTCTGTTGCATTTGAGGCTAAACGCGCAGGTAGGCGGCACCTTTAAGGCGACACATGTATTGTAATATCGCCTCTACACCCTAAGTCGTAAATGCACCCTCAGTGCTCCTGCCGTAACGCTTTAGCCGCGAGACTTGAAGAGGTAACACTATCATTTTATTGAACCTCTCAACGCAGTGAAGTCCAATGTACTTTTAGACATTAATTCTGAATTACGAACGAATCCGATGCATATATCTTCAGAAATAACCAATTACATTAGTAGTCTGAAGTGTGTTTTCGTATATGAGCATTGCTGACACACGTTTATTGGTCTCCAAGAAAAAAAAAGTCACTCCGAACTTGTATGAAGTTCGAGTGGCAACTAGGCGGCCGCCTTAAGGACACAGTCTTAATCAGTTCTCAAAGTCATATTTTTATTTCTATATGTTTACAAGCTTTTTTTAGTTTAGACATAGGTTGTGGCTAAATTTTGTTCTTGCAAAATTCATCTTATTTCTCATAACTTTTGTTTAATACCTCGTAAACGTCAAAATTTGCAATTAATGATTTTATGCACGCTGGTAAAACTGACATACTAATAATAAAAAAAAAATTAAGAGTGAATAACGATGTTGTAGACTTGTTTCCTATATAATAACCAGAAATAAAATATTTTTGGTTAAATAATTACTGACATTTGAAATAAAAATTCAAACAACCATATATTTTTTTAAACACAAAAACAGAAAGTGTTTTTTTTATTGCAGACGTTGTAGCCTACAGAATCGTTATTCACTTTTTTTTAGTTTTGTGTGTTAGTTGGTTTTAGTGGCGTGCACAATACAGTAAAAAGCACGTTTTGACGTTTACGAATCATTATGCAAAAACTATGAGTAGAGGCATGCAAACTTCGCGTTATTTTCTGACAGATGACTAGACTGCAAGTGACTATAGTCTCGTTTGACTTTTCCCGCTGGCTTATATTGTCGTGACTTACCGCGGAGAATGTTTACACGGTAGAGAGGCCAATCTCTGTAAAGACGTAACACACGTAAATGACATCACATAAAAGTTTGTGGCCAATTGAATCACAGATAATGCTCTGTTATGTATAGGAAAGTGAAGTTTAGTCTGCTACCAAATCATAACGCGAATTTTACATGTCTCTAACTATGAGAGATAAAAATTTCATAAGTGCAACATTTTGTAAAAATTTATGTCTAAAACGCAGAAAAAAATTCTGGTACAAATATAAAAATAAAAAAAATTTGACGTTGAAAACTGATGTAGACCGCGGCCTTAAACTCAAAACTAAAAGGTCTCGGAAGCTGAGAGGGGCTATCAACTTTTCCGTTCCCAACCGGAAAGATTCACGAAAGGTAAAAAGGAAATAGCTCTCCATTTTCTCTCTCTCTCTCTTTTTCTCCTCTTTCTACCCGCCCACCCTAGCACCTTATACAAGTGCGAACACACGCGCCTTTGTTGCTTTGAGTGAGTGCGCTCTACGTCAGGCTCGAGTGTCCTTGCTAAAGGTGCGTGTGAGTGGGTGCGTGAGGGAGGGGATGAGGGAGTACGTGAAGAGTAATGAAACAGAAAGCAAGAGAGAGACAGACGAACTACTGGTGGTTCATCCGAACAGGGGCCTCTAAGCGCAGCAGGCAAAGAACTACGAACGGAGAGTGAGAAAGAAACGCAGTTACCAGAGCACTCTTTTTAAGGCCAAGATATCTTGTTTCTACTTTTTGGCTTCATTAATTTTTTACACCTAAACGAGAGCAGATATCAAAAATCTGTTCGGCAGTTTTGTTTAAAATTGTCTTCTCCATGTAGGCTCATTTTTCCGAGACAGTGTATACAATCGTGTTAACTAACTATGAAACTTACGAAATTCTGTTAAATTGACTTTGTAGTCGAAACCGCATAATTTCTTGTTAAAAAAAAACGTCGTTGATGTATTGTTGATATCGCACCCCCAATACAATACCAATATAACTAAAAAATCAACATTTTTTTAGTTATGTACATACATGGTAAAATTTAGGATAGTTTTCTCTACCAAATACAACGCTACGATAATCAATAAAAGCATTTCAAACATTAAAAAAAAGTTTTTTATTTTAAACATTTTTTCCAAGTAACAGTAATTATTAGTGCTAAGGCCTAATAGCATTTACGTTGCATGAGGAAAAACAACGAATGTTATGTTTCAGTGTAACAACAACATGTTTGTGTTATGTTGATATTACACTGCCATCATCTAAATATTTTAAAGTATGTATGTACGTACGTATGTATGTATGTATGTATGTTTGTATGTATGTAGTCTATATATGTACGTATGTGTGTACGTATGTATGTATGTATGTACGTATGCATGTATGTATGTATGTACGTATGTATGTAGCCTATGTATGTATGTATGTATGTATGTACAAATGAATTTATCTCAAAATGACGTATTTTGAGATATGTTGGTATTGCATTGGGTTGCGATATATGTTATAATTTTGGCTTTAAAAAACAATTATCGCAAAAACTATTGAAACAAGAGTGCATGACCTTTCTTAAACTGCGGTATGTAATTACGTGCTCTACCTATGGTTATAACTACCGAGTGTGAATTCGAAATCAATGCCGAAGTTATTCACTCATTACTGGATGAAAATTACTCCATGTGAAATTTTTAAAGAAAAAACACAGTGAAATTAAAATGTTCACATTTTAGGACGCAACACATTAAATATAAAATTTAGGTAAGTTTCTCTATGTGACAGTACTACATACGTAAGTTCCCATAGAATACTTTTCAACTGAAAGAACAATCTATTGAATTAACTAATTAAGAGGAATTTTTGTTGTATCTGTACCTCATTAAAAATCTTTGGCTGCAAACTTTGCATACAGCTTAAGGTGCCCGCCTACTGGCCGTGTGTTTATGTGGATGAGGCACCGCGCCCGGGGCGTTGTTGACCGTCTCATCTGGCGCCACTAACCTTTGGTAAAAAAAATTTGCTTCGATAATTTTCAGTGCCTATCTGTAGAGCCAGTGATTTTTGGTGAAACGAATTCTGCTTTAACTTGTTTTAATGCCTAACGTGTACACCTGCAAGTCTGGTTCGTAGTTATTGTTGAAATATAATAAGGCAGAGGCGTGACTCATTTGACTGTACCAACCAGAACAATGTTACCGCTACACCACACGTCCGTGATTTGCGGGTAGGACCCTGTGGCGACGAAAGTTACAAACTTCCAATCACTGGCCACGAAGCAGAGAAACAGGTGTTCACATAAGGCATTGAAACAAATTGTTGCACAATTATTTTCACAAAAAACCACTGGCTATGCTTATGTGCTCAGCGTCATGGCTATTGGCAGCCTATCTTTGTGCAGAGGCATCACTCAGTTGAATTAGCCGACGAGACTAAGGTAACTGCGACACTAAACGCCTGTGATTTGCTGGTAGAATCACCAAGAGCTGAGAGTTAAACACGAACAATCACTGACTACAGAGTTACAGATGCATTGATTAAAACAAGTTGGTGCAAAACATTTTCGACAAAAGTCTTTGGCTCTAAGGTAGGTACATCACGGAGTGTTCAATAGAGGCGTGTTATCATTAAGAAGACTATAACATTTCAGTGATTTGCACCAAAATACTACGATAAGAAGTAATACCAGGATCTCCCGCTTCTTAGCCACAGACGCACTAAAAAAATGTCTAGCCAGTATGCCAACTGAAATAATTGGTTTTGTGTTCTGTACATCGAAAGAAGACAAGACTACTTTTATCACTGCAGAGAATGCATTTTTCATTTTTAGATTTCTAGACATCGCCTTTATAGCTAGCGGATCACTTGAAATCGGGCTGCCTACAACTTTTTATTATGACTGATTACCTTTGAGAACAGCAATGTTGCCAGCGAATAATAAAAAGTAAATTTCTGCATACAAGACAAGTGGAGATTTCGTAACAAACTTCAGCAGCGTTATTGCAAAAAAAAAATCTCCATTCTATCTTACATTGATGAATTTTTAGGCGTGCTACAAATAAAATAAACTCCAATACTTATTTTTAATTCACCATATCCATGCAAAGGATTGTTAAGAAAATAGTTATCGTAAAGTTTTTTCACGTACATCAGTAATAAGTGTTTCTATGCATTTGAAGGAAACAGACAAATGCATTTTGATGTTAATCTGACTTGTAAAGTAACAATGCTGAACTGTTGCCCTATTTTTAAGTTGAAGTAAGGTAAGTGTTGCATAATTTATATGAGTGGAAAACACGAAATTGTAGTCCTTTCCGAAATTGTATTTACGTTGTACACCTAACACTCACTTTTTTCTTTGCGTTTTTGTTTTACGGTGTGGTTTTCTGCAACTCGGCAATATTCACTTGCAATGGCGTACTTACAGAAAAAGTGTTCAATTCGTAAGTATACAGAAGCGAAATATCGTGGCTGTGTCTTTGAATGAAATAAACGTATTCTGTCGGTTATTGAACGCAAGAGTTAGGTGTTGACCTTTTGCCTGATTGGCTAATGCGGGCTTTGGAACTTTCCACAACGTTCATATCGTATGTATGCGATCGAGTGGCATTGATTCGTCTCCTATAGGGTGATTTCGCTTCGGTATTCCTGCATTTTGAAGGGTGGTACTAAGCCAGCTCCAAAACAGAGATGATTGGAATGTTATTTTCTTGCAACACCTGAATTAACACTCAGTGGTCCGGAAGTTTCTCAGATTCATTCGACGAGATGTCAAGATTTGAACATATGTTCAAGTAAGTAACTTCTTGTGATTGGGTCCTTGTTTATGAACCTCACTCTTGAGGACTCTGAACTAAAGGCACGAGTGTTTCGTGGATTCATCTGGCAGCAGCTTAAACGTCACAGACCTATAGACGTATTGGCTTGTATCCATACAAGAGGGGAGTGTGTTGGATACACGCGAAACATTATTCTAATTTTTCTTATTTACTGCTGGCTTGCAGTCGTCAAATGAGTATCAAAACAGCTGTCGTCAAGTCATGGAAGTGAAAGTAAGGCTGTTCAGAAACAAACGCATGTAAGTGCACAACGCGAATCCTGGGCTAAATTGGAGACGAAAATGTTAGTGGCAAAATGTTGTATGATGACATTTTACATGCACTACGTGGAAACATAGCACTGTAGTTAGTCCTCCACAGATATCTTACTTACCTTACTACTACACTTCCGGCCTTAAAATTATGGGTCAAGGTTAAAATCCAGAGCAGTCCAAACTTGATTCTGTGTTTACTTCTCGTAACACTCATGAACTAACACCTGATTGTTGAGCGCAATAGGGGACTATGTCCGTGCCGTGTTGCCACATTGCGCACGTAAAATGTCGTCGTGCAACGTTCTGCTAGTTACGTTTTCGTCTCCAATTCCAGTAATAGCGTAGTGTGCTTATTTTGCGTTAGCTTATGGACGACCTGTATATCCACGAAATACTCGTGCCTCTTCTCTGATCCACCTTAAAATTGCACGTAAACTCTCTCTGACTTCCGCGTCATGAGTAAAACTGGCTACTCACTGGAGTTGCTGCCAATGTACAAAGTAGCAAAGAACAGACTGTACACAGGATTATGGCGTCTAGCCTGCACGTCGTTCGTTGAACCCGTGGAATTCCCAGGTGTTTACCAATCAATAATCAAATATCGTTATAGAGTAAGGAAAAACACACAATATATATTTTGAGTTAATCGTAGCAAGTAGATAAACAAGGGTTGAAGAAAAAATAAGAGCGTACAAGTAAAAACTGTCCACAGGACGTTTATATGCACACACTCATATCTCAAATATTCTGGTATCACTCAACTGTAAATTCCTTCCATTCAGTTTAATTACGTATCATTGATACTGTAATTGACAAAGGTAACTCCGAAAATACAATATATGTTATCTCTTGGGGTTGTGAAACTGGAATAGTAGCTGTCCGTTCCTATTTCACATTCGTTTATTTCATCTTAAGTCGCTAGAGTGAGTGAGTGAGATATTTTGATCAGCGTTTAACATCAAGATCTTTAGAGCTGGTGAGGGGTGACATGAGGTGAGTATGGAGCAGCACCGGAATGGATAAGAGGGGGAAATGAAAGATTCCCGAGAACACCCGCCGACCAACGGCATCGTCAGGCACGATTCCCGTAAATGCGAAAATCCGGGGACCAATAGCGACACAACCGCTGTTACTCCAGATACCTTCAAAAATCTCGATATTAATTGGTGATTAACATTTTTGCGTGGTTCTCTTCAAATAAGATAACAATCTGCGATCTTATTGGTTAGGGTTGATGGTTACACAATCTCACTTCGCAGTTTGACCAATGGTTTTGTGTTGCACATAACAAGTAGTATTCACCATGTTTTAAGTAGAGTGTTTTGTTTTGTTTATATGTATGCTCCATGTTGATATAATTATGTTGTTTGAAGTCGTAGAAAAAATGAAGGATAAATGTGCTGTGTGCAATAATTTATATAATCAGCTAACTATTCTATCAAATAACTCTTCCCACAGAATCAACACTCCTGATAAACGAGTAATTTTAAAACAGGGGACCGCTGAATTTCGCGATATGATTTTGGCACAACTTGTTTCAATGCCTTACGTGCACACCTGCAACTTTACTTCGTTGCCAGTGATTGGATGTTTCCAGCCTCTGAGGGTTCCACTGAAGTGTGGAGTCGCTGTAATATTGTTCTGATTGGTGGAGTCTAATAAGCGACACCTCTGCACAACCAATAACCACGAAGCACAGATGCGGAAATGCACGTAAGACATTGAAACAAAGTAGCGCAAAAATCTTTTAGCGAACACTACCGACCCATAAATACAGCTAGTGGTGACTCGAGGGTTGTTGGCAGGTAGGATACAAATTGCCGAGAACTGTACATTCCTGTGAATGCGCCACTGTAAACCAATGACTAGGGAACTCTGTTTTTTGCGAAAAGAATTTTGCCTCACTTTGTTTCCGTACCTTACGTGCACATCTTCAGTTCTGCTTCGTGGTCAGTGACTGGATATTTTAACTGTCACGAGTCTTGGTATTCTACCGGCAAATCACAGACGTGAGTTGTTGCAGGAACGTTATTGTAATTGGTTCAGTCAAATGAGATACGGCTCTTCACATAAACACGCTTCCAATAACCATGAAGTAGAATTGTAGATGTGTACATAAGGCACTGAAACAAAGTGGGGTAAAACTCTTTTCGCGAAAAACAGGGATCCCTACCAGTGACCATGAAATATCTACTGGCTACTTGTTGTGTTGTGACCAGTCAGTAATAAGCGGCACCTACATACCAGAGTGTAAGAGGATGTAACGTCAACTAGCGCACAATCCTGTAAAGTTTTCGGTGAAAATGATTTTGTACCAAGTTGTTTCAATGACTTACGTGCACGTCTGCATTTCGCTTTCGTGGTTACTGGCAGCGTGTCATAGTACAGAGGCGTGGCTCTGTTGACTGTACCAGTGGGGATAAGTATAGAGACCGGAAAAATTTGCGGGTTCATTGATCTGTAGACTAGCCTCTCAAGAATATCTGTGAACTCCAGCAGGAAGCAATTGTTCAATAGTTGCTCGGTGACACCGTGACACAGACTAAATAGTAATACAGACGTGAAATGGCGTGGCGGCTCGTTTGATACGGGCGGACTTGGCCGCTTATTGGCTGCCCGAGGTTGCTGATATCAGCCCCGTGTATGTTTGGCTCCTGCATGTTACGGCAGGTTTCCTATTGGCCTGGCTGCCGGCTAGCAGGGTAGCCGCCTTACGCTGATTGGTGGTAGGTGTCTCCGCCATCTTCCTGGCCAGGGAAGCCATTTTGCTGGCGTGTGTGGCTGAGTTCGCTGTCCTACCTGCTGTTTCACTTCTGTATGCCTAAATATTCTGTGACCGTGATGTGGGCCTCCATTGAGTTATATTTGTATTATTGGCTCAGCGACTTACACGAGGTGTCAAATAACTCAAGGATCAATTGTGAAAGTGACACGAACATACAGTTTATGGAATTCTAACTTGTGGCTAAAAGAAAACTCGATTTTTTCAGGTCCCTAGGAATACACATTTGTGAGATTTGCCAGTAGAACAAGACGCTGACATTGAAAACGATCCAATCACTCTCCATAAAGTTGAACTTTAAATGTGCTCGTAAGGAATCAATATAATTGTACATCTTTGTGCCAAAAAATCCTTGACTCGGCCCATAAACTTTGGGTTACTTATCACGGGTAGGGGTTTTATTCGTAGAAATGCTCTTAATTTCTGAATCCCCGAAATTTTCAGTCAATTACAGACTTCCCACTAGGACTCATCAATTTGAAGGTAACGTAAGTGGGCTTTACGTCTCGTAGACAGCGACAGTGACACACACAACACAATGATAGGAGCTTGGAGAGGGGTCGGCTAGCATTCGCATGGAACGATTTTGGGAAACCGTGGAAAACCGACACCAGGACTGCCGGAGCCGTGAGTTGAACCCGGGTCTTCCCGAATTGCGAATCCGACGTGTTACTGTTGCGCCACCTAGCTCGGTTATCAGCTTAGAAGTTAAGTGTACAGTCAAACAGGGCTCTGGTTGTTATCTCGTTACCAAAATCAGGATGTCGGCAATGTCACGTGGATGTGAGCTCATCAAGGGCACAAGAACCTGTGTGGGCTGTTTTTTTTTTTTGCGAATATTATTATTTTAATTGTAAAACCGAGCAGGTATCGATGAACGGTCAAACAGATGTCTAGAAAATTGGTTTTACCACATTGCATATTAAAAATATTTAATGGTTTTCCTATAAGTAACTATAATAACATTTATTTAGGCTGATAACCATGCACAGTTATAAAGAATATGTTTGAAAGGTCGGAAATCCTAGTGTAAAACATTTTTCAGTAGATATATGAGACGGTTTTATGATATCTACCCCCATTTAGAATTTCAAAATGATATTCGAAAAATATGCTTCAATAGGGACCCATGTGGTAGACTTCAGACTTCAAACATTATTAAAGAGCGATATGATGACTAATGTAGAAATTATTTCACTTGAACTTCAGACTTAATGTAACTTTATGTAAGTTTGTGGTTATTTATCTTTCTTAAATAACGGTCATGATTGACTTTCTTTGGACGGCGTATTCAGTTTTATAAATACTGTTTTTCAAGCCACTCAAGTTAACTACTATTTAAAGCAACAATAATATTTAGTGGAGGACTTTGTTTCTTTTGCTACAACTGGCCACAAATTTTACACTAAAATAGTTTTCAGTAACCGAGATGTAGGCCTATGCATCTGAAATTTTTTGGTTCTATGTAATTCTGTATTGGAATAAAGCCTTAAGGGCGTTCAAGTGGGGAAAAAACATAATTTTATATTTGTATGAAATAGTGTTAGTTTTGTTGGCATTACTTGAGAGTACATATACCTCTAACGGAAAAAAATTAGCTCATCTAGTTTTCCCGTAATGGCACTTCAAAGTCAAAATTTGCGTATTTTTACTTCATACAAAACTTGAAAACCAGTTAACATAATGAAATGAAAAAAATCATATCAAAACTACGCGTTACTGTCTATGGCCTGTAGCATTTAAAACCCGTTACAA
>PNEQ01034540.1:0-36508 GCA_003012365.1 Medauroidea extradentata
TTTTTTTTGGTACTTTTAGAAATTTATTTTAAACACAGAAATATTTTATAATGTGTTTGTATATGCTTCAAGCTGTAGACGGTGATGTGTAGTTTTGATGAGATTTTTTCCATTTCATTATATTTACTGGTTTTCAAGTTTTGTATGAAGTAAAAATATGCAAATTTTGACTTTGAAGTGACATTACGGGAAAACTAGAGGAGCTAATTTTTTTCCGTTAGATGTTAATGTTCTCTGAAGTAATGTCTACAAAACTAACACTATTTTATACAAATATAAAATTATGAATTTTTCCCCACTTGAACGCCCTTAAGAGTCATCAGTTTCTCCAACTCTCATTTCAGTAGTAGTAGTGGATGTCTCTCAACAGCACACGCCGAGGACGTTGCAGCAGCTTCGAGGGACGACGCTACTCTCTACAAACGCCGTCGGAGTCAGGACAGGAAGGTCCATGGTCGCCGACCCACTCCCCCACACCAACAGGTAAAAGCCGGGCAACTTTATACTGTGACATCCCACCTGACACGACCCAGAGGCGTCACACTCATGGACAAGGTCAGGACCATGTTTGCAAGGACAGGGTTGCCAAAACATTTGTGGGGGGAGGCAATACGGACAGCTGCATATCAACTGAATCGGTCTCCCTCAGTTGCAGTTGGAGGAAATGTTCCAGCAGACCTCTACTTGGGAAGAATAGAACTGTCGAAACTGAAAGTGTTTGGATCAAAGGCATGCATGTTGAAGCTACCCAGAAAAGACAAATTGGACACCAAAGCCACTATGACAAGAATGGTAGGATATGCACCAAACGGGTATAGAGTATGGGACCCATTGACAGACAATGTGTACGTGTCAAGAGACGTGACATTTGACGAAACCGACGTAGTGTTTGAAGAGAGACAAAGAGTGGATAATCCAATACTAGAGTCTAAATCGGTTGAAGAAAATGTAGGGGAAGGTGAACAGAAAGGAGACAATAGCCAGGAAATTACGTCAGACGATGAGTCCGAGAGTGGAGGGTTTCGAGGATTTGAGGAGAGTGAAGAACCACAACTGGAGATGAAGAGAAGTGTTAAAATACCCAAACACTTGGAAAACTATGAACTGTATGTAGCATACTGCTTGATGGCAGACAGTGATCCTCAAACTTATAAAGAAGCAATGAATAAGAGTGAACAGTGGAGGGAAGCAATTCAAAAAGAACTTAGAGCGCATAAAAAATTCCAAACCTGGACTGAAGTGGACATACCAAAAAATGTAGAGCCAATAGAGACAAGGTGGGTGTTCAGCACTAAACCAGACGGAACGAAGAAGGCACGCCTTGTTGCAAAAGGTTTTCAAAGGAGCTTTCAAGCAGACGCAGACAGCAAGGGACTATTGTATGCACCAGTGGCAAAAATGCCTACAATCAGACTGGCAATATCATACTCTCTTCAGAAAGACTGGACAATCAAGCAATTGGACATACCCACAGCATTCCTAAATGGAACATTGGAGGAGGATGTGTATGTCTTTAAACCAGAGGGAGCTGAAGAAACAAGCAAAATTCTTAAACTTCAACGTGCCCTATATGGACTTAATGAAGCACCACGCTGCTGGAACCAGAGGTTCAACAAATTTGCAGAAGAGAAAGGGTTGAGGAGATCAAAAGTAGATGTTTGTCTGTACACGGGTAATGAAGTCTGGCTGATAATATAGGTAGATGACATTCTGCTGATGGGCATTAAAGGAAAGACAGAGGAATTGGCAGAACTACACAGAGAAGAGTTTGGTGCAAAAGACATGGGAGATATACAGTGTTTCGTAGGAACAGAGATTAAAAGGAAAGGCACTAGAATTGAATTGTGTCAGCGTAAACTCATACAGAAGATGCTAGAGAAGTTCAACCTCAAAGAATGTAGAACATGCACAACACCGATGGAAGAAAGGGTTGAGATTGGAGATACAGATGCAGTCATAAGTGCTCCATTTCGAGAACTAGTTGGAAGTCTAACTTATGTATCGCAGACAACTAGACCAGACATAACCTTCGCTACATCGTACCTAGGCCGATTCCTGGAATGTCCGACACAAACTATTTGGAATGCAGCAAAGAGGGTGCTCCGATATCTCAAAGGAACTATAGACAGCAGCTTGGTCTATGAGAAACGCACAGGAGGATGTAGCACCATCAGTGCGTTCGCAGATGCAGACTGGGGAGGTGACAGGACTGATAGAAAAAGTGTGAGTGGAATGACATCATTCCACTGCGAGAACTTAATATCATGGAGTTCAAAAAAGCAACAGACTGTAGCCTTGAGCTCAGCAGAGGCAGAATATGTTGCAGGAAGCCTGGCAGCTACTGAAATCCTTTACCTCAAGGGACTTCTCACCGAGTTTGTCAGTGAAGGAAACAATGTGAAGTGCCAGTTGCTTGTAGATAATCAAGGGGCGATGCATATGATGCAGAATTACGAAAACACTAAAGGATCAAAGCATATACACATAAGATTTCATTTCATCAAGGATATTGTTGCTAAACAACTTTTGAGTATTGCTTATGTGGAATCTCATTTGAATGTTGCTGATATGCTAACAAAGTCATTGAAACACAGTAAATTTTGTGAAGCTAGGAATATGCTATGCCTACAAATGTGTGATTCTTAATTACTGTATTCTCTCTAAGAACTGTGTATGGATATAAGGTATGCAATTTCAAGTCTTTGTGTGTTCTGTGATGCTGGACAGTATGTACCATACATTTCCCCTTGTAATATACTGTTGTTTTAATTCAGAGAATAGAGTACCCAAAGGACTTTAAATTGAGAGGGAGTGTTACAATGTTGTTACTGTTGATATGAAGGAAGGTTGGCAACACTTGTCGTGTGGTGCGAGTTGGTGTATGGCGTATGGTGAATAAAGGATGTTTTTGTTGTGTGACTAGATATAATGTATTTACCTCAAGTATACATTAGAGTATTATTTTATCAGTACTGTGTAAAGTTAATACAAAGAAAACATACGTAGCTCAATGTTAATTCAATGTGAATCGGCCTTTAAGGTGGCAATCATTTATACCCAATAGTAGCCAATCCAATGTTGCAAAATAATTTTGGCCAAATTGTTTTTACTAAGTAGCCTCATATTTCAAAACTAAATCCTGTATGGTTTTTGCTAGTTACCAAATTAAAGTCATTGCCAATAATTATGGTAAACTGAATAATTTTCCCAAACCTTAAGTATGTATGATAGGACAAAAGCAAAACATAGCAGCTTTAGATAATAGTTTTTGCAATCCTGAAAGATATACACATTTCCCCAAACATAACTTCTGCAACTGTCAAACATGTTGCACTGCACTATGTAGTATATGACGGAATGTGCCAATTTTTTTTTCAGTTCTGGTAGTACCAACCTGACAGCTGCCCTGGACAGTAGGATATCAGTTTCTCCTTGTCCTTCCCTTCTGATAACAACACTAGGGAGCTGAGATGGCAAGTTAACTGCTGGCCACAGTAATTAAATACATATGTTCTATGTGGAACCGGTTTGCTGGCTGGTGACATGGGAGGAAAGTGGGCACAGTAGGAGATATCAAATCATTTTGTTTTGGAAGTGTGCGGCGAGCAACATGCAGAATGGAAATGAGTGAGTGAAGTAACGCTGCCACCCTCACTGGCAGCCGACATACATTCAAACACCCACTTACCACCACTTACCACGTGCACCTAGCACACAGCATAATGAAGTAAATACAGTAGCTGACAACACAAGACTAGCTGCTCTCGTGCACTCCGAGTGGCGCACTATTTGTTCATGAAGCAAACTGTGCATGGTGCACGAAAAAATACAAATGCTTAAGCATGTCATACGTATCATTTTTGCCAGTTTTTTTCCCTAATTCTACAACCGCGATTTGTGAAAACCACAGATGCAATGTCCGAGGAGATAAGGCAGGCCAACTGTAAATTATTATGTGTATCATGACTGTTAAATGAAAACACATCCTCTTACATATTATGTTAATAAACAATTACTGTGTATTATGACTGCTGAGTGAAAACATTGTCATCTCACATGAAAGTTATATGTCCTGTCTGTACTGGATTTATGGATTGTCTGCCTGTCAGGCCATTCACTTTTTGTTGTGAATAACGTTGTAATGGATTTCTCAAAATCTGTTCACCTTAATGTTCTGACAAGATTACCTTCTTCTGTTTATCTTCTTCTTTTTTTTTAACTTTGACATCTTGATTAATTAATTTATGAAATAAAATATCTTACAATTGTTTTAAATGAGTTTGATGCAAACTGAGGGTGGCAACCCCCATTTTCCCAATGAAAGTGGAATGATATTACCAACCATGTTTCCCCCAGATGAACATTCTCTATTATACAAACCACTATGTATTCTCCAATTAGTTGCTTAATTGAAAGTGATATATAAAACGTTTATCACAAAGCATTTCAAAATCAAACTTTTGTAGATGCACAGCTGCCTTAATAACCTATTTTGGGATCAGTAGTTCGTACAATTTTGTCTCATATTTTTCTACAGAATCACCCGCAAGTGTCAAAAGTTTTCTTTCAGACTCACCCTAAATATTGCCCAGTCATGTAACTTTCTTACCCTGTTTCATGTTCTACACAGTGATAATCTTTCCTTTTATTTGTGCTGTAGAATGCTGCTATTTAGTAGAATAACTGGCACTCAAGAACTTGCTGTTACATGCTGTCACAAAGTCTCTCCACTACACTTTATTTTGTAATAATTTGAATTGCTAACTCTTTTGGGAGGTAAATTAATTGTGTTGCTTACAAGTGTACAAGAAGTTTTGCTTTATTAGATTTCATGCACTACTGCTTGTCATTTTCTGTTTGTCACATAACCTCTCTCATTCCAGGAGTATTGGGCAGCATGTGTGCCAGTCTGTTACTTGTCGCTGAGTTGCTTTGTGGTCTCTAGTGAAGTACAGAAAAGATGATGAGCATTGAGTTTTATTTATTGTTACCGTAACAAAGTTTATGTGTCAAATTAGCAAGCGACTCTCAAGTGTGTCAAGTTACAACGATAATGGCAGTTAATGCTTTTCAGTGCTGTTGAAAATTGTCATGATAAGTGGGCAGCATGACGATGTCAGAATTGTCAATTGTAGAGAAACTTAAAACTACATTTCGTGGAAGTTCCTCAAAACAAAGCACTTCTAATTTTATAAGATCAATGGGACGTCGTGCTAGCCATAGTAAAACCTGACTATGCGCGAGAAAAGGATCGCAAAGTCCTTTGAAATATTTAATTACTATGTACTTGAAGCCAACCTAACACATCATGTCGAGAAATGTAAAACTTCTGGGGATGCATGGGGAAACCATTAAATAGCTTTTTGAAAATAACTGTCACGAGGAGAGTAGGATTACTATGGCAGTTAATTCAGACGCGCCTTGAAAGTTGCACTTCTGTCGAGGAGTATGTGAATAAAATAATGTCGACCACACAGCGTCTTAGAGACATTAATTTTGACGTCAGTGACGAATAGGTAGGAACATTATTGCTAGCTGGTCTTCCTGAAGAATATGGGCTGATGATTATGGGGTTAGAAGGTTCCGGAATACCTATTACAGTGGATGTGATTAATGTTAAACTGTTGCAGGACATAAACCTAACAACCGTAAGTGATTCCAAAGTCAACTTGGTGCTTTACATGAAAGGGTAAGCTAGTAAATATGTGAGCGGAAAGAAAGTCAAACAGAAGCAACCTCTGTGCTACAATTGTGACAAGCCAGGACATTTCGCTTCAAACTGCATGTCGAAAGGAAAGAAGAGAAACAATGTAGGCAATAGCAAACCCACAAATGTTTCTTTTCTTGCATGGCTTCTGGCGATAATGGTAAAATGGAGCATGATAATGCATGGCATTTAGATTCTTGTGCATGTGTACACTTAACTACAGACAAATTTAAGGATGAGGCTATTTCTAAATCCACAGTGGAAATACAAACTACAAGTAATAAGTTACTTAAAACTGAAACAGTTAGCAATGTTACTATTAACCCATTAGTTGGTAGTGGTGTAACGCATGTTAATGCGCATGGTGTCCACTATATGCTCGGCATTGCAGCTAACCTTTCAGTTAGTATCACTAGTAAAGGTAACATTATTGTTTTGAACAAGGAAAGTGGTACAGTAATCAACAGTGAAGGAGAGGTAATTGCAACTGCAGTTCTAGATAAAGGTGTCTATCAATTAAACACATTTAACCTATGTAGTTACAATGTGCGCTAACTGTTGAAAAAGATACTTCCCTTAAGCACTGCAGACTAGCTCATTTCAATAGAAAAAGCATAATGATGTTACCCACTATGGTTTTAGGCACTGAGGATGTAAACATTAGTAATGAACCATGTGAAACCTGCGAGATGGGTAAACAGGCAAGATTCACATTCAACGCTAGTAAATTCAGGGCAACTGAACCACTTAAGTTAGTACACACAGATTTACGTGGCCCGATGGAGACTGTATCCCTTGAAGGTAACAAGTATTTTGTGACAATTATCGATGATTACTCCCGCTACACATTTGTCTATTTCTTGAAAGGGAAAAATGAAGTCATCAGTATTTTCATGGAATTTTGTGTAGTGGTTGAAACCCAATCACTTAAATGCTGAAGTGCCTACAATCTGATAATGGGACCGAAAACACTAACAGTAAGATGCAAACATTTCTGAAGGAGAATGGCATTAGACACCAACTGTGAAGTATACTCCCCACCAAAATGGTGTTGTAGAATGTGCCAATACAGGTCTCTCGGAATAAAGTGAGCACTGAAGATTTACCCTTTGTAAAAAAATCACTAGCTGTTACTGCATATAGGTCAACATTAACAATAGTTACATTATTGTTTGTATGGTTGGTAGTGAATCATTGCTCGTAGTTTCGTGTATTTTCTTATTTGAATACATTGTTAGTGAAAGAACATCAAATGCAAACGAATGCTCTGTATTTAATATACTTTAAAATATTTATTTATGATCTTATTGATACACCTACTGAATGTATGATTTGATTTAGTTAGCACCAGCACGAAGTGATGCAACCGAGCCGCTGATCATCAATTGTCGTTGGCACATGCCGCTAGTGCTTAGCGTCACAGAGGTAGTTCTAAATTACACAGACAGATGGCATCAGAGCTAGGTTTTTGCCGCTTCCAGCTGCTTCGCTTTGAAGCGAGTTGAGTCATTGAGTGTGTTTATCTGTTGTGTAATTAATATGGGTTTCTGACAACAACATTCAAATGTATTAAAAGTGACTGTTTATGAATATCATTGCTAAATGATGTGAAGTCATTAGTAATCTGCAAATTGTTGTGTTTTATGCTCGACAGCCTGAGTATCAGGAAATATAAACCACATTTTTAAAATGTTTCACACATTCAGAAAATACGTAATTAATTGTTTCTGTTAAGTGTGTCGTCATAGTCGTTCATTGGAAGTACGCTGAACAGAACTTCAATTCTTGAACTGTGTGTGTCTTGTTGTGTGTTTTTAGTGGTGGTTTTTAGTTAAAGGTTTGAATATACTATGCATGCACTTACAAGATTCATAACGGCAATAGCGCTGTTAGCGTAGGTGCCCAGAAACCAGTGTTATAAGATGTTAACTCGCAGGTATTTATACTAAGATTACTATTGAGTATAGCATATATTCAGCACCAGTGTATTTAATGACTAAATATCATAGATAACATTTATCGGAGCAGTATAATGTAAATGAAACTTTGTACGAGCCTACGATTATAAAAGCACGTGGTAATGTTTATATTTACGTGCAGCGAAAATATATAAGCCGGCAGAAAATAAAAATTAATCAGGGCTTTTTTGAGTGCTCACTTTATTCCGAATCACCTATAGAAGTATAACTGAGAAGGCAAAATGCATACTGCATGATGCAGGCTTACCAAAAACCTATTGGGCAAAAGCAGTACAACAACAGTCTATTTGAATAACTGAAGTCCTACCAAGGCTGTTAAGGACAAAACATAATTTGAAGCCTGGTTCTCTAGAAAACCTAATCTGAAGCATATCAGAATTGTTGGGTGTGAAGCAATGGCAAAAATCCCTTCGCCAATAAAAAAAAATGGATCTGAAGGCAGAGAAGAAACTTTTCATACGCTATTGTGAAGTAACAAAAGGATATCACCTGATTGACCCTACTACAAAGAAGGTAAAGATCAGTCACAACGTTGTTTTTTTTAACATAAATTGTTGCAAAAGCAGCAAACAAAAAATTCTAAAGAAATTACTCAAGAACCCATCTAGATGGGAGATGGAAAGGAAGAGGTACAGGAGCAAAGAGACAGCAGCAATGTCTCTTCTACGAAAGATGAAGAAGACTTCTTAGGTTTTTGGAATTAACAACATGATGACATATCTCAGACAAAACCACTAAGAAGATCTAACAGAACTCCTTCATCACTTATATTGTTGCTGAAAATAATGAACTACAGTCACCAGGGGAAGGATTGAAAAGCCTAGAAGCTGAAAAATGGAAACAAGCGATGGAAAGTGAGTTAGAATCATTCATAAGGAATGACATATTTGAAAGAGCAAGTTTACCTGAAGGTAAAAAGGTGTTAAAAACAAAGTGGGCTAATAGAATAAAGCCTCCTGCTAATAACCTTGTCTAATATAACGCAAGATTAGTGATTAAAGGTTTTTACAAAAACCTGGAACAGATTATGTAGAAACATTCGCTTCAGTTATAAAATGGTCTTCTCTTAGATTTTTGCTAGCATTGGCGGTTAAAGAAGATTTAAGAACAACACACATACATGTTCGATCTGCTTATCTTAATGTTTATTTGGGAGAAGAGGTTTATGTACAACCACCAGAAGAACTAAGTGAAAACCTTCTGGTAAAGTATGGAAACTTAAGAAAGCCATGTATGGTTTGAAACAAAGCGGACGACGTTGGAATCATTGTGTCAGTGAAGTATTTATCAGTCTAAAATTTACACAATCTAAGGCTGACCCTTGTTTAACTTCAAGATATCCGGTAGCAAATTTATTATTGTTGCAATATCTGTAGGTGATAATTTCATCTTCAACAATGACAGTAAACTAAGAAAACTTGAACCGACCTTGTCGGTTTTGCCGGCAAGTTTTTACGTCGCCCGAGAATTTTGGACACTTCAAATTTACAGCTACTAAAATATTGACTTTATTTTACATCTGTATATTCTCCGCAGCTAAGTTTTCAGCATTTCACATCAATAGACACACTTACGTACCTTGTGTTCCAGCAATCCACTTGTATTAGTTCGGAACATTTTACGACGCAGTATGTAAACATGATGTTTCACCTCTATAGACATGACGTGAATTAAGGAGAGACACAGGTGCAAAGAGTCCAACAAACTTTGCGCTGCACTAGCGCACTCAAGTGAACGGCGCTTTACATCAAGAAACTGTTCTTCGTGTTATTATAATTATTTTTCTTGTCAATATCTGAAATTTATAAATTGAGATATTATGTAATTCATTTTCTACACACCGAGTTGTACAATGTTTGTATTTAGTTTTCATTATGTATCTTCAGGCTTATTAGTGATAATTATTTTATTGTAATTTTTATGTGTTACTGTTGCTCCGCCATGTTGGGCGGACTATTTTCAGGGATTTAATAATTGCTCGCTGTTAGTATAAAGCTTCGTGGATTTCTTATATGTGCGTTCAGTCGGCTTCCAGTGAAATGTGTTAGTCTTATTATTCGTTATTGTAAATGTGGAATGTGTTGTTATGCTGCAGGACATGTAATTGATTAATTTTCGGCACCTGTTTAGTTATTTGTTATTTTTCTTGAGTTGAAGTCCTGTAACATAATGGCCCAAGTCCTAGTGTTTCGTTCGTGTTTTGCTGTTCGTGTTTTTTTTCACCTTTTTACTTAATAATTCAGGTTAACTTTCGCGTTCGGGTTTTTCAATGTTTAACTTCTGGTAACTTTTATTTTCTCAGCTTTCAGAGAGAGAGAAGGGCAGACATTTAAATAGTTTTAGTTATGTTCGTATTTGTTAATTAATAATTACTGGCGTGTAATTTTCAAGAATAGACCTTTGCAGAGAAAGTAAATTTATAGCAGATCATTTATAATATTTGGATTGAGTAATTTTCATGTACTGTATGAGCCTGCTTTGAAACTGTGTTAGGGTGATAGGTATTGTATGCATACTACCGAGGTATGGGACTCGGTAGATTTTGCTGCTGTATGTGTTTTGGGGCGGTGTCCCCGTGGTGTATGTGTGTTTCGGGGCGTGTCCCCCCCCCCTGAAGTTTACCACCTATAAGTATAGGGGTTTTTTCAGACTTGTGGTCGTATTGTGTATTCGCTACTGAGGTATGGGACTCAGCATTGTTCTTTGTTATTGTTAAAGTTAGTTTCCTATAAGTATAGGGCTAGCATATTTGTAATATTTATGTTTGTTTTTCGCTACAACCTTTGCAGTACTCTCATTTAGGCCTTCACTGAGTCATATTATTCAGATAGACAGATTAACTTATACTTCTGCACGCTTCTTTATAGTAATTCATAAAGTTAATGTTTAATGTTATGCCTGTACTTTCATATTTTTCTTTATATTTACACTTTTTGACTTGTGTTGCTAATTATTTGAGTTTGTAAAATGGTTAAGGGTTATGTTGATGTTTTGTTAGTTGATTTTGAGTTTTGAATAAATTCCTGTTGGGATTGAACCCGATATTTGATCTTTAATTGAAGGTTGTAGTTACAGTTACCTTTTCTTGATTGGAACATTAATGTGATTACGATTGCTGCTATTGATGTTTGATTGGTATTACTTTACTGAGGTGTTAGAAGTTACAAGTTTGATTTACTTTTGAGTGAGGATCACTTTTGCCTTAGCGCCCTTGCAAATCTATAGGGATTCGCGACCCTCCTTACCTTGTTCTTGTAATTTTGTTACTGTCACCAGTGGTTGAGGTGCTAGCCCCTAAGTAGGGGACGGTACAAGCTAGTTCAAGGGAGTTCAATATGAGAAACCTTGGTGAAATCAAAAACTGTCTAGAATGCAAATCAAATGAGACTGGACAGAAGGGAAGCTTTGGATTGATCAGTTGCAGTATACTGAGAAGATCCTACACAAGTTTGTTATGTCAGAGTCCCCAATGGAAGTTACAAGACACACCACATGAAGAATCGTGCAGTATGACAGTCCCATATCACAGAGCTGTACGTAGTTTATTGTATTAGTCACAGGTATCAAGACCATACATTTCATTCTAACGTGGCCACCGTTATGTGAAATACAAAGTGAGGAGGAGTGAGATACTGGGATTCAGCTGAGTGTGCATGTGTGCAGGCGATGTAGTGAATGTTGCTCTTGTGAGAACCCTAAAAATGGTATAAACTGTGAGGGTGATTGCCGGTAAAAGGGCGCCAGCTCGTCAATGGTGTTATTGCCAGAACGAGTACAGGAATCTTGCTTGTCTCTTAGGTGGTGGTCGACACCATGGACTACCTAACTCCTCATGCACTCCACATTGTGATGGTGAACTCGTGACAAGATAAATAAGAGTTTTAATGTGTGGACAGAAACAGGGGTGGGACCCCAAGGCTGCTAACGTGGATGCTGAGTCTGCACAGACGTAACGATACACTGTTGCTTGAGACTTCTGAGACTTGTTTAGGTCAGTCCTACACCTGTAATACACTAAGCTTACCTGATAAGATGAATTAGTCATCTGGAAAAGGTCATACGCCTTAAATGAATTACATGTAACTCAATTTACTCTACTATATTTTGACTTAAAGATACATGCAAAATAACACTGCTTGCAGTGAGCACGAATGGGCCTGACCCTATAGCCGGTCAGTAGCTGAAGCTAACGAATACCTGGCTGCGTGGAAAACCACATTCTTGCAAAATTAAACTCGGCAAGCGCAGTCCACCGAGGGTGGATATGCGAGGGGGAGGAAGCAACAAAACTGTTCCAGAGAATTACGTTACCTATTGCAGTGAATGATGGTTGCTTGACAAAAGTTGGAGTCCCCCATGTCGCGAAAATGAACCGCACCTTACGCCCGTCCACTCATGGCTCGACTGACTCAACATGCTTTCGCGCGGCCCCAACAGGCCGAGGGTTCATGCGCAAATACGTGATGGAAATTTTTACATGACCTCAATACAATTACACTAATATACAATGACTTTGAAATGCTGCAATGCCTCGTGAATATCTGGGGAGCCTTTTCCGAGTCTCTAAGGTAACTTGTAATAATTTGTTTTTGAATTTGGACTAATTATGAACAATACAAAAATCGTTAAAACACTTGCATTTCACTTGCCATACTTTAAAACATAACTAAAACCCTTCAAAGTTCTGTGCGCACTGCACATTACTGAAAGATAACTTGCCTGGTGACGTTGGCAATGCAAACAGCACTACATAGTGTCATCTTTGGCCCTTGCTGGACGACTAAGGCTAATTTAATAGTTTTACAAATGAGGAGCACGCTCCCTGTCTCTTGCATGTGCAAACACTGTAATTAATTTAAACATGGATTCTAGTGGCATCGGCACATCCCTCTGATACACTTTAGGAAAAACCATGTGGTCGCTCACTCACGTCTAACGGGTGCAATTTTTACCTGTTCGGCAAATGACCAATGGCAGGAGTTGTGGAGTATACTCTGAACAAGGGACCCTATTCAATACACTCATAAAACACTTGCAGGGAGCTGGGTTGTCGTGCCAAATTTAAATTATTACATTGGTGTCACCAGTACTTATATGTTGGTCCGTGCGTAGGCTCGACAGCCCTGTTTGAGTTTGTGTGTCTTTACTGTGCAACACTAGATGGCACGGGAAGGTCGGGCAAGTGACAAGGGGCTACGTTCGCACTCAGGAAGACCATGTCAGTTTACAGTAAATTCTGTGAGTAATACAATTGTCCAAAACTATGTCATTGGGTTGAAGTTATAAGAATATTTAGGCATCTTAAGTGCACTATAAACCTAAAACTGGAATATAACAAAAGTGGTAATACAGTGTTACAAACATATAGTGATAATGATTGGGCAAATGGAATTGACCAACATTAAACATAAGGTGTAAGCATTATATTCATGGGAGATGCCATTGCATGGCACAGTAAAAAACAATGCACAATTGCGCTTAGTACCGTAGAGGCTGAGTATATGGCCTTAAGTAGTGCAGTACAAGAAATACTTTGGTTTAGAACACTATTTAATGAGCTTGAACCAACTGTAGAGATGAAATCTAGTGTATTGTATTGTGACAACCAGAGAACCATACAACTAGCAAAAATGACACTGTAACTCAAAAAACTATGCAAATAGATGTTAGGCATTATTTTGTGCAAGAAAAAGTCCAAAACAAAGATGTCATGCTAGGGTATTTGTGTACAGATAAAATTATCTCTGGCAATTTGACAAAGTCATTGATCAAAAACAAACATGTTAACTTTGTACAGTATTTGGGTCTTGTATAATGTTTGAAACTAAGTTTTTTGTACGCATGTTATTCTAATGTAATTGAAGGAGGAGTGTTGGTAGGTAAACTATTGTGTTGCTTACAAGTGTATGATAAGTTTTGTTTTATTAGGTTTAATGCACTGCTGCTTTTTTTTGTCCCGTGACCTCTGTCATGCCAGGAGTATTGGGCAGTATGTGTCCCAGTCTGTTACCTGTCGCTGAGTTGCATTGTGGTCTCTAGTAAAATACAGAAAAAGGTGATGAACACTGCGGTTTATTTTTTATTTATAGTCACCTAACACTAACAGTAAACAGTATTTATAAATAAGATTAAAGAGGAATTTAAATGCTCTTCAATTGCCATCAATCACAGTGAGCCAATTAGGAAATTAAAAAATTTCTTATTTTAATGAAAACTGATATAATTTTGAACTGAAGACCAAAAGCAACTAAATTAATCAACACACCGAAAATTATACTACTTTAAATGCAATGAATATTCTAAAACTATTACATATAACTTAGAGAAGTTCGTTGGCCAAATATTTTACAACAGAAATCATAAAACTTTTTACAAAAAACTTAAAAAAAATAATACACAGTAAGTACTCAACATGCAACATACAAATTTATGAAGCAATGCATACCTGTTTTGATGATAGTGCTTCCGCAGGAATGTCAATGTTCTTAACGCGTTCAACCACTTCAATAGGAGTGAAATTGCTCATCATATAGTATGGCATAGCAAATTTCCACTCATCCTCAATTTCACTTCTAAATACAAACAGCACAAAAAGAAGAATTACAGGATTGCTACAGATAATCAGAATCAAATTTCCCTGACTTTCCCAGGTTTTCCAGAAAAAAATTAAGAATTTTCTGTCTCTGACATGTAATAAAAAAATCATAATGTTTAACCCATTATTTAACCAATTAGATAACTTTCTAGTTGCTCTACTATTGAATTATGTTTCCCAAATTAAACTTCTATAACTATGAGAGTGGCTATTAGCTGGATTGTTTAACATCATGAACTGTTTCAGTAGCCTCAGAATGTATATCTACTGTACCTCGTATAGCAATATACCAGAAACCATGACAACTGCGTCTTGTGTCCCAAATTTTCAGGTTATGAGAAATAAATTATATGTTTTGGTTTTTTTACTACACATTGAAAAAAATTTGAAGAATTGACATTATCTCAATTTACAAAAGGATTGTGAATGCATGAATTAAAAGAAAAGCCAAATCAACAGGCCTGAAGTGTGCATTACACATTGAATTTTCAGAAACCAAAAGCAATTTCCTTATCTTTTCCAGGTTTTCCCTGACCAATTTCAAATGCCCTGACTTTTCCAGGTTTCCCCTGTTTTCCAGACCTGCAGCTACCTTGAATTAACCAACATGTATATACATACTTTTAATTATTATTGGTAATTTTAATCACTTAAAATTAATTAACTAGCCAAATGAAGTTATTGTTGGATCAGTTTTTATCATATCACCTAAAATTATGCTACAGTCAACCTTTTTGTGACATGTCTAATACAAGTTGACAACAAATGTCTGGGAAACAATGTCAAATCTAGTTAGTGTTTCCTCTTTATTAACCCTCTCCTACAATTTTTAAGTAACAAATATACTATTTACATAAAGCATGTATTTAATAAAAAATTCTAAACTAAATTTACAAAAGAAAATGGGTTGAAAGTGAAAAATTAAATACAGATAAAAAACTAGTAAAACTTTACATACCACGTTATTGGAAAGAACACAGTGAAAAATAAACACACATTAAGTCCTTCAAAACAATTAATTGCATTCCTAAGAATTGTGATGTAGAAAAAACTAAGTTACAAAAGTTTAATTTCACCATTCACATTACGTTAAAACAAGGTGTCAGGTTCCTGGGTGATCTAAAAAACTATATTTGTCATATATATATATATATATATATATATATATATATATATATATATATATATATATATATATATATATATATATATCATACACACACAAAATGGTATATATGTATGTATGAGATTGATCAACTCCGACACCATTTGACCGATCATCATGAAACTTGGCACATATATGTATTTTTTCATGCAAAAGGTTTTTATGCTATCCATTTTGCTATAATTTGCAACACATTGGTGCCGCAAGGCATATATTTCTATGCTATTTAATCAACCACCATGAATACTGGTATACACTGATAAAAATTGTTATTTTATTTATTTTTTTATTTTTTTAACACTGAGAAAATTTTAAGGGAATCCATTTTGTTATAAATGGCTTCTAGATGGTGCTGCAGTACATTAACTTCTAAACCTAGCTTCCCCTTAAGGCATATAGCACATATGGGAGGTGAGGAGGGGTTGACAATTCAGCCAACATCCATTTTTATACATAAACTGGCAGGACAATGTGCTGGGTTCTGTTAGTAACATATATTTATAATGGGCATACTTTAATAGCAGGACCGACCCAAATAAAGAAATAAACAATAAAATTATAGTGAATGAGTGAGACATTTTTGGTCAGCACTTAACATTGAGGTCTTCAGCATTGGTGAAGGGTAACATAAGGTGAGTATGGAGCGGCGCTGGAATGAAAGGGCAGGGGAAACCGGAGATCCCCGAGAAAACCTGCCAATCAATGGCATCGTCCAGCACGATTCCCACATGCGAAAATCCGGGGACCGACCCCGCCGGAAATTGGAACCCGGATTGCCTTGGTGAGAGACGAGAGGTCTGACCCTCGACCACCATATTCTCTTAATAAAATAATAAAAATTTTGTTTTTATTACAAATAAAATCTGCTTCGCAATAATGAGTGTTACCTTAACTTGCAATTATGTATTTCTTAGAAGTTAAGACATCTGTTTGCTAGAATTAACTAACAACAAAATTTTAAAGTCATAGTTGTAGCTGTACCACACATTTTTCACCATCACTTTTATAGTGGCGCATATTTTCGGTCGTATATAATTAAAAAATGAAAACGGAAATCAAAGCATATGTGAAGTCAAGAACACGTTTGAAACAAAGCAGACCTTAGAGTACCAAAAAAAAGTAGTTGCAATAAAAAAACAGTAAGTACGGGTGACCGACTACTAATGCTGTTAGTTGATACTCTGCAGCTATATTCAAAAGCAGTTACACTGACATAGTTGACTCAATAGCCAAGTAGCAAACATTCTTCAACCTTCATTAAATTATACGTAAGTTTGTGATTATATTCAACTTCAGCCAAGTCTGTAAAAACAGCAGCACTATTTTTGTGGGGACATTAAAATTTCATGATACATTTATTTACCAAAATTACAATGTACCACACAAATGACTTAATAACAATACAATCTTGATATGTTTCTTGACTTATCGAGATAATTGAGTTCCAGTACTTTTTATGGCTATTTTCCCATATTTTTTCTAGTACTCTGAATTTCTTTACTTTTCCATTTTTAGCCTTTTTTTGTGTTGTTTTAATGTTCCTTGACATGAATAGTGACAGTTCTTCCAGTTTGCTCCCAAATACAAGATAGAACTGGCCAGGTCGGCAAGTCGGCAATTGCTGGGGACACATGGACCCCAAAGGCACTAATGAGTTTACAATACTCCTTTTCAAACAATTAATTTTTGATTATAACTTCAATGCCGTAAATTTTATTCAGTGGGAGTGAATAATAGTATTCTTCAAATATTATTAACTGTTTGTCTTAATGCTTTAATTAACTCACGTGAAACACTGGCATAATAAATATTGAAACAGACAGAATAAACCAAGTTGCCAAATTGTTTAATGTTACATAAATATATTGGGATAAATTCCATACGGAGGTGTAAGCAACAAGTTACCACCAACTGCCATGCAGCTGCTAGGTGCTGAGGATTGAGCCGTTGAGTGAATACACCAAGAATCAGTGTCTCTCTACCTGTTCCTATCATGACTTGAATTGCAACTATCATCTTGTTGTTGGCCTAAACTGGAGGAGTGTTGTTAAAGTGTTTTATGTTGTGTATGATTGTCGAGCTGTCATGATATGATTTGTATAAATCACAATTCATTGATAAAATGAATAAAGGAACAGTGCAAACCTAGACAGACCTAGTGGGGCTCTGGAACAAAAAATCAAAAAGAAATAGGAGGTAAATTTAAAGAAAACAAATGAAGTTCTTGACACATACTTTACTGTTAATTTGAGGCCTAGAAACTCTAAAGATAATTAATTATACTTCATCTGTGAAAATTTTTGTATATGGATTTATATATTTTTTTACTTTAGATTTTGCTATAACAATAAAAAAGTGTAAGCAGAAACAGGACTTTTTCTGGCTACTTTGTCAGCAAATTGTTTTTATCATGTACCAAACATTTTAAGACAAAATGTATGTTTTTAAAGGTTTTTTACTTATAATTCAAATAAATGAAATTTAATTAATTCAGTAGTAAGCTAAAACTACCCAAAACACACGTTTTGGTTCGTTAAAAAAAATTAGGCTCCTCGCTAAAAATTATTTGTAATTAAAACGGCCAGAACGAGTTCAAGGTGTTGAATATTGGATTGGAGTACAAATGTTTACTAGGCATCGGATTCAGATTACGTAAATTTGCCAGAGTAATACGTTCTAATACATACGTAAAGTTTATTGTTACGTCTAATATTTTAAAACAGTGTCCAATTTACTATTTATTATTTTAGGGTGGATGAATTTAAAAGACTTGGAATGCACTGTCTGGTGTACAGTTTTAAATCTACAGTATATGTTTCACTTCTCACACTATAGAGCATCCTACTGTGAAATTATAGTGTGGTGTTGTACGGGCATTCCCTATCTCTTACTAACACAAAAAAACAGCTGAAAGCACCACCCATCTTTGGGCATGCACTATTGCTTAAATTCTCAAAAATAATTGAAATTTAATTTAGTGTTTTTTTTTTCTTCTTTTTTTTTTTTTGTCTATTATACAGCTCTGAAATACACATCACACGATATAATTTTTATATGTATGACCATTCTAACGGGTTGAATAAATTAAGTAACAGATTATTCATTCACTGGAAACTATTTTGATGCATCCTAGTAAATTCTCTCACATCATTAAAAATTAATATATACAGTATTATATTCAATCTAGGCAATCTATTGGAATCTACAAGTGGTGAGACTCTCTGTAGTTTGTAAACACATGCAGCAGAGTTACCCAGGCCCGGAATTCAAGACATTCAGATCCAGCCTGGCAATGGCCATGAAAGTGTTCAGTAATTAATAAAAAGTTTATCCCATACTAAAATAACAATTAGGGCATGAATTATTATAATGTAAAAAGATACCATTTTTGTGAAAATCCGCTATAAAAACTTATTCTGTAGCTAAAGTTTTCAGTGCAGTTTGTGCTATTGCTCAGAACAACCGTACGTTTAATTCATCCAAATCCAAAGTCAAAGACAGAAATCCTGATGAAAATGTTTTCATGCATAACTTAGCTCATTTTATAAGCCTGAATGCCAATTATCTTGTTGCATTGAAGAAAACAGTTTTGAAACAGCATTCGGTTCAACATCATCATATGCAAGGGAAGAAATTTCTATTTGAACCCAAAAATCTTTACTACAGAACTTTGCCTAGTGGCGAGAAAGCCCAAAGGAGACTGCTTCCATACTCTTTTCAGTTAAATGTAGTTTTCTGTTCAAAACGAATGGCCTACAGTCCACGAGGTATCATTTAAACTTATCTATAAGACTATACAAATCCACGAAAATTCAAAGTATCATTAAAATTATATTATAGGAACACTTCAACAGTGCAAACGAGGAAACATTGAATCTATTCTGAACAACAGTCTAGCCACGTAAAGAGGGAAACCAAGAATTTTAACTAGAAGACAAATTCTTCAGGGCATTATCAATATCACATACTTTATTTGAAAATGAGGATTGGCTAATCGAGGGAAGGAAGGAGCAGGTTATTCTTATAGCCAAATAAGATGTAACAGGAACTTTTGGAGCTATTTTTTTTCCTAATATCAAAATATCAATTGATTTTGAAAACTCATGTTGAACAGTGTGTAGATGATAGCAAAAAGAATTAAAAGAACTAAAGAAGCAAAAAGTAAAAGGAAATAAGAAAAAACTTTTTGGGAGAGGATTTGTAAGAACAGTCTTATCTAAAACAATTAAAGCAACAGGCAACAATGGAACACAAATGGTTTTTATAGATTTATCAGATAGTATTGCCTGTAGTTAGATGATTGATTCCACACAAGATATTGATATTATGGACCAGCTGGCAATCTGCATTCAATAAGCAGTGAAAGGAAAGGTTATGAGTGACTTCTTGACCTGTGTGTTGCAGATTATTCCAAATGCCACAAGCCCTATTTGAAGTAATAAAATTATATTTAATAAAATGTGGATTAACTCTGAAACATGTAGTAGCTCGTTCCTTAGATGGAGCTGCCAATATGAAGGGTAGCTATGACAGGCTACAAGCTCAACTAAAGAAAGAAAACCCAAACACGATATGTATACCCACTCTATGGCCCACATTTTAAATCTCATTGTGGCAGATTCTACAGTGAACTGCCTTAAAGTTGAAAACTTGTTTGGTTTAGTACAGGAAATCACTTGCTACCTCAGCCAGTCCTACAAAAGAGTGACTGATTGGGAAAACCATACGAAATGTTGTTTCAAAGGTGAATAAAAATTATACAGACTTTAAAAAAAATGGCACTACTAAATGGTGGAGCAAGCACATAGCCCTGACTTCAATAACTGAATATGAAACATTTTCAGAAGATTCTGACTGTTCCAACGATTCTTGGAAGTTGGTGAATCTTTAACAATTATTGTAATAAATTTCTGAATAAAACTTTGACTGCAAAAGTAAGTTTACCAATAGAAGACTTATTAACCAATTTACTAAATTTGAACATCTCTTTACTGTGTTTAACATTTTGGATTTATTTATAGTAACCCTGCCTGGTTCTGGTTTGTTAAAAAGTTATAAATTAAAATTACTCAAAAGAATGGAAATTAGAAGAATACATGGTAAAACAAATTTTAAAAAAATATAGATGTGACACATTTAGATAAATTACTTAAATGCTGTAAATACTACACTGATCACAAGCAACCAAATTTGTGACACATTTAGATAAATTACTTAAATGCTGTAAATACTACACTGATCACAAGCAACCAAATTTTAAAGAGCGTGAACTATAAATTAAAGTAGATTTCTCTGAAAAAAAAAAAAGCCACAAAAATGTCCCCAGTACATGCACACGATGAATCACGCTAACTTATTACTCTACGCATAAGTTTATGTCTGTGGTATGAAAAGCATTGAAGAATGGTTTGTTCCATATCAGAATTTATAAGAATACTATGCAATGTAAGCTCCCAGAAACTTTGAAAACATGTTATATCATTTAAATCATGCAATTTCTGATGGTTCATCGACAGCAGTATAAAATATAAGGAACATTAGCAGATTGAGACTTATCAATGAGCTGAAACAGTTTGCTGCACAGCACAATGTTTACAAGCTGACCCTGGTTGTGACACATTTAGATAAATTACTTAAATGCTGTAAATACTACACTGATCACAAGCAACCAAATTTTAAAGAGCGTGAAATATAAATTAAAGTAGATTTCTCTGAAAAAAAAAAGCCACAAAAATGTCCCCAGTACATGCACACGATGAATCACGCTAACTTATTACTCTACGCATAAGTTTATGTCTGTGGTATGAAAAGCATTGAAGAATGGTTTGTTCCACATCAGAATTTATAAGAATACTATGCAATGTAAGCTCCCAGAAACTTTGAAAACATGTTATATCATTTAAATCATGCAATTTCTGATGGTTCATCGACAGCAGTATAAAATATAAGGAACATTAGCAGATTGAGACTTATCAATGAGCTGAAACAGTTTGCTGCACAGCACAATGTTTACAAGCTGACCCTGGTGAACTTGTACCAGGAGAAACAGGATTGTGTGATGATGAAATCAATTTTGATCATAAGTCGATGTGTGGAATCTATTCTGATGTTAAATATTCCCAACATTTACCAAGTGTTTTTATTATATTATATGATTTTTTTTTCTCAGTCATGTCTTTTCAATACTTTATATTCAGTTTACAAATATTTATTAACAGGTTAATGTACTCATGTTTCTTGCAAAAGAGTCTTTTACACTCTAAAAATTGTTTAAAACTAAGAAATTCTGTAGGTCATGAGCTATACTGTACTTTAATGCCAATGAACTGTAAGAGAGACTTATTCAAAAAAGTTAACAAAAGTAAAATAATAAATAACATTGCATGTACAAATGACGAACTTACAAAAAATTAATGATATAATTTTTTCGGTTCAGTTTGAATCATCTTATATCACAGAAAAAATTCATCTTTCTAAAATTCACCATTTCAGCATTATTCAATAACATAGAATTACACAGTTTACAATCATGTGTGCTTTATTCTATACTTAGTGCTAAAAAGTAGCATTATACAATGGTAGAATTTTATAAAATTATATATATTTGTATTAAGCTATTACAATCCCCCCTCTCTATCTCTCTCTCTCTATCTATCTCTCTATCTATCTCTCTATCTATCTCTCTATCTCTCTATCTCTCTATCTCTCTATCTATTTCTCTATCTCTCTCTCTATCTCTCTCTCTCTGAGAAATAAAAAGAATTTGTGTTGAGCATTACGCCTATAATGAAAAATGTTTGCAAAATTGCTCAGCACACTCAACGTGAAATTTTTTCTGGAGGGGGGTCCCCGAGATAAATTTTGCCAAAAGCCCATTAGTCTGCCAATCTGTCAATGCCTACAGACGAATAGGACCCACATTGTATGTTATCTAGTACATGTGCTGTTGATTTCAGTTTAGTGATCCTGGCTTTTAACGTGGAGCATAAAAGGAACGCTATTCATAGGCCATGTTTGTTGCCCAAATGTTCTTTTTTTTTGGGGAAAAGCTACGGAATCATATCGAATAATGAGTTCCAGACGATGTTTTATCTACAGTGACTAGACTGTTTGGTGTATTTGTTTTACTTATCTGCTTCTCTATAACATGTCTGTGGTATCTATGAGCCAGAAATTCTTCTTTAGGTAACTCTCACGCAATGCTTACCTATCTGAGAAGATATTTTATGGTAAGTAGGCTAGGCTGTGAACAATGTCAGCTTCGACTTCTTGGTTGGATGGAATCAAAATGAACATACTAGTCAGTATGTATCTGATTCCTTAAACTTAGTAGTGAGTTTATGGTTTTCTCTGAGGACTACATATTAATGATTTGGGTGATTGGACGACTACTGCAAATTCTGTCAGTTTTTGCAGTCCACCTTGCCAGAGGAAAAGTGTTATCTAAATAATGCAACCAAAGTTTGGGCAGAGTGGTTGTTATACATAATTCCTCTTACACCAAATATTACATGAAAATGTTAGCAAAAAATTATGAAAATTAATTCCTCATGGCCATGCTGCAGTAGATAAAAAAGTAACCTGTGAATGCATGTTCCAAATATTGAAGCCCAGAATTGGCTGCTTACGTCACACAATAAATAATAAAAATTACATTGCATAGAAAATTAACACAGTTGGTCTGGACACTACTAAATGCAGAAGTCCACTGCACACGTGGGCTTACAGTCCAAATGCAGATGTTGGCAGCTAAATGTTAAGTTGACACTTGTTGGCACAACAGAAGAAATTGTCATAGCGAACAAGAATGGCATGCATATGGGTGCGACTACGAATAACACTTAAAACAGAATAATGACTATCATTTAAACAAGCATGGAACTCCTACTACGTAAGACACCTCCAGGTACGGTGCTTTACCAAGAAACGACTGGGGTGAATGATGAGTGTGTTCACCACACGTCACGTGTGCAGTGAGCGTTAGCATTGCATAACAACCAAAACTCAAACATAAATTATTATGCATACAATAAATAGAGATTAACCACTAACTTATATTTAATATGTGGTGCAAACACAGTGAAACTAGCAATTTTTTAACAGATGTAAGACACTAAAATTATTAAACATGTGCTGGGTTGCACCAACTTTGAACTTCTAGTGGAATCTGGGCTGAGCCACGGCTGTGTAAGCTTGTTTCGTGTGGGAACTCCTGACCATGTGTCCAAAGCCTAACGTGCCGGTTCCTTGGGACCTTCCTTCGACCCTACTCAACGGCAGTTTACGCTTGCCTAGCTGGTCACTTCACTTCTGGCCGCCTTCCGCAGTTTACACACTCTTCTCTCTCTGTATCCCGTCGATTTCAGAGCTGCTATATGGTGAGTTCACTTTTTTCTTTTCTCGAGTCGCTCGAGGTTTTCCAACTAGTCTGTTAGCCCGGTAAGTTGCGAGTTTTCTCATCTTATTTCATTTTGAGGGCGTGACGGCATGCCGAGAGAGGGAGTGTGTTCATGTAAGTTATTTGACAAATTATTGCCTGAGCCACAACTCACCGTTATGTACCCGTTTTGCTATATTACTGGTTGACGTCAAGCGACTTTTGTAAGTTTACGGTTATCAATAAGTTGTGGCTTGGTAAAACTGACGTCCTGTGTGCTTCAATTCAATATAGTGCCCAACCCGGGCGTCAACTCGTTAATCCTGTCCCCCTGTGTCGATGTTTAGCACAAACGTGCAGAAAAGGTAAACACTGAAACTAAGGGTTGCCAACCTGCATGACTGGTTTAGGTTTCACTGAATAGCATGCACCTATCTGCTAAAAAAAAAGAATATAAACATTTTATGAGAACATGGTTAGTCTGAAACAGGAATTGGCCATGGCTATCCTATTCTTTTCGCTCAGTCTGAGTGTTTATACCACTTACTAAGAAAATAAAAGTGGCAGTAGAACCCTACGTCCAAGTCTGGCTCACACTCCATGATCACACATACACTCTGCAATTTCCTGCGCCCCACAATACCCAAAACGGCACTAATTTAAATGGGCGCACATATCAGGACAAGAGGAGGTGCTATGACAACTAAAAAAAAACCTTCAGAAATACAAAACTGCAGAACATGCATGGGAAAATAGCCACAAAATTCTGTGGGACTCTGCTAACTTGGAAAGTGAAGAAACAGAAAAAATCAAATAAAAACAAAAGAATCTGCATACACAGACAGTAACAAAATCATAATAAGCCAACAAAGCATGAACCTAAAAAAAATTTATGTGCATTTAATGAAAAAAAATTCTACAAACATAAATAAATCTGTGTAAAACAGTCACAGCAGAACAACAGTTAACTCAAAGGTGCCCAGGAATTGGGAGAGTGCTTGCCTCACACTGGCTGAGAGTTAAGCCAATCATCACTGTCAATGACTGAGCAGCAGAGAGATACAACGAAGGATAAAAGAGATTTAAATTTTACAGCAACCTCATTCATACTTTAGTTTCTCCCATCAATTGCATTTCAATCCTGAAGGAAATAGATTCTATTTCCTGAAATAATAAATTTTTTGTTAGTTGAAACTTAAGTTGTCTCCGAGGTGTTTTACTACTGTCACAATTTTCTGCTGATTGAAACTTGTGTTGTATCCAAGTTGTAGTTGCCCCTATTTAGCTTATAATGTTTCATCTTTCTTTCATACTGGGCATTTTGTTTTCGTTGTCTGTCTGTTTTGTCATTGAATTAAAAACAAATGAATTACTATTAAGAATTTGTATAGGCCTAGGCAGTAGTTTACTTACCATAAAAAGCAAAATAACTGGCCTATGACGAAGGCCAATTACAAGTGGAGCGGATCTGAAGCCTAATCCCCTCCAGTAGGTGACAAGGGAAAAATGGAGCGAAGTTAACTGTGAAAAGTTATGTTATCAAGCTAAGCCTCAGGACACAAGTGCCGGCAGGGGTGAGGAGCCCCGGGTCAATAACAAGAAAACGGTTCAGGTAAAATCAAAACTTAACTATTGAAAACTAAAATGATTAGTACAAACTGGTGAAGAACCCGTCTGCTCACAACTTCCCACTCCGACAGACTCCACTAGCGCTACCAACACCAAACCAAGCCCACGAGAGGGTCCTACTTTGGACGGCCAAACTAGCCCATACACACAAACACTTAATAAAAAGATACAAAAATTACGTGGGACAAGTCAGCTTTGGAAACATAGGGAGAATATAGATAAAACATAATTATCCTTCAGAAACATCTTATGTGGAATAACTGTTCCCATACTACATCATTATCCAGCAGAAGGATACATAACATATCATAGCTGATGCAACATGGAAGTAACTAAACAATGATGACTGAAAATAAAATAAAATTATTAAAAAGACATTTAAAAACATGACAACAATGAGACACTTGAAAAAGATGGTAACAAAGGGTAAATTTTATAAAATATATTTTTAAGGCATTATTTGTGGTTTACAAACATGCACTGAGTGTAGACCGCACTAAATGAGTAGGCCTACAGTGCTGCAGACGGACTAGTGTGATGGTGTGCTAGGCACACATCAAAATAACCATTCATTACAATTTCTTGCATTTTGACTACATTTCTACGTTTCAAAAACATCTCTTCTTTTACGGTACATCGCATACGAAAAAAAGTGTATATAGATCTGGCTAGATCTGAAATTAGTGAGGTATGGCATCAGGGATAGGCAAATATACAATACAGGTGCACAATCCTTTATCCGAAAGCCTCGGGACTAGCAGCATTTCGAATTTCGGAATTTTTCGGATTTCGGAATAAATTTTGATTATGCCTTGTGCAATCAGGAATTTTGGGTTTTGGGCAAATATATTTACTAACGGTCAATAAATACAGTGGATTCTCGAACCTCCGTTGTTTGATTGACCAACAAAAAAAGAATGTGGGAAAATAATGAACGACGCTGTCTCGTAAAATAAACAAACTTTACACATAACCTCAACTTGCATTTTCGTTGGAAACCAACGGCCGAAATTAGTATTTAAAAACAATGTATTAAATTCATTTCCTAAAAAAAATCCAACTTGTAAAAAAGTAGAGATCAGCTACAATAAATACACTCGCTAAAATTTCGCAAAGTAACCATAGGCCTACTTTAAAATTCCGTTACGAGATCTTTGGTTACGAGGCATCATATCATCATGGAACATACGAAGCAAAGTCATAGATGTTGGGTACATTTTCATAACTGCCAACTTACGAGTGCTGAATAGGTTTTCATTGCAGCCAACTTATGAAAGAAGTAAACATGTTAGAATAAGAAGAACATTGCATGCTGTCTCATTGTAGCCAACCTACAATACTATCGATTGTAATGGTTTTCGATTACTTTTAGCTTTTTTATGTTTGCTAAGCGTAGAAAAATGAACAACGCACGCAATCTTTGCCGAATGTACGTTATTTGTTTTAAACGGACTGGACGAGCCACATGACTCAAATTTGTCGGTTGCTGTGGAAACAAAAATTTCGCCGCCCGAGCCTCGAAAAAATTTCGGATTTTGGAGCTATTTGGATTTCAGAATTTCGGATAAAGGATTGTGCACCTGTAATTACTATCTGGCCGAGATCAGTGCCAGAACTGGCAAAATTCAGATATAAGCTTTTTCTGTATGGGATTAGAATGATGTCCTTAAATTGTTTGTGCTATAAGATAAGGGTTCTACTGTAGTAAGGTAGGCTTGCCCATTGTAAACACACTTCTACCCCTGAAATTAAATTAAAGTAAATTATCAGAAACAAAACATAATATTATTACATGCAATAGAGCAAAAGGTTTGCTACCATATTAAACAAAAAAAAAAACACAAAAGAGTTCAACTAAAAACATAAGGCTGTAAAGAAGCAAGGCTTTAGTTAAAATTTCATAACAACACTTTAAATGTGACAGAATTACACAATGCTAAATCTTCATAAAGATTTAAAGACACTACACAGCAAAACTATTAACACAATTATTCAAATAAATAAGTGTTAGATCCTATAAAGGACATGAAACGGTTACAAGACTGTGTTGCTGTGTACAGAGTCTTTAATGTCGTAAAAAATTCAAGTAAAAATACAAAAGTAAAAACTCACGTTACATAATAATCTCCAAGCAGACTACACGACTCTTTGTACTGCTGCAAAATTGTTTCCTTATCAAACTGTAAACCCATGTCAAGAGCACTTCGCAGAATAAGATGTCCTTCATTTAGTAGATGATGGTAGGTAGTTGGGGATGTCCAGCGATGCATTGAACCCACAGCAATCATATCTGAATAAAGTGTTGTAGGTGTTGGAAGTCGCAATGAATATAAAGTCCAACTGTTGGATTGTGAACTACATAAAAAAACAAAGAACTACAAGAACACATATAACAAATATAATTATAGACATTTTCTAACTACTCACTGTACATGCTGTTTCTCTGTGGGTAGAGATATTTCCAAGCCTGATAATTTGTGTTTAGTATGTAAAAAAGCCAATTCAGTTTTTTTTTCTGAAAATGCATTACAGCAAAACCAAACACCAATACGTAATGTTGTTTATTACCACATTTCTTGTACAAAAAAAACTCTCATTAATGCCGTTATATAGCAACCAAAATTAATTAACAGAATTAATTAATTTTGTGATTCATTTAGTCAATTACAAACATTCACACATATCATTCACTGTTAACAGAACACATCCGAAAATCTTATCTAAGCATATTTCTGCCTATAACAACACACACTTTCAAGTAAGTAATGACTAAAGTACGTACAGAAATGCTACAAGCTACAAGCCAAATAGTAAAATGAGTATTAAGTTGTATCTCATTTCAAGAGCAACATTTAAACTGTTTGATATTAAGTAGACCTTCTTTATTTTATCGTAAACATGAGAGAATCTGCGTGTGACACGTTGATACAAATCATTATAGCCTTAGCATCATTGGGTTGCCAATTAGGTGGAAGAATTAAAGACATGGCTTTCAATAATGTTTGGTTTTTCTTGAATAAAATATAAAGTTATGCATTGCAGTTATATGGTGGCAAATGAAGAACAAACTTTTAAAACCAGTCATATGCACTTTATCCACCTTACACGAAAGCCAAAAACTAATATGTTGGGATACTAATGAAATTTAATTATGGAAGGTTTAGCATTATATGTAATTTAAACTGTAAAATTATGGCAATTAAGATGACATGTAAATATCATATTTAATTATTAAATAAAAAATGGTAATGTCTAATAATGGGGTTACAATTGTCAGGAGTCCAGGTTCGATCCCCAGTGAGCTAGGTCCCAGATTTTTCGCATATGGGAAACATTGTGAACGTTGCCATTGGCTGGCTGGTTTTCTCAGGGAACTCCATTTCCCCTGCCTCTCTCATTCAGTCGCTGCTCAACACTCATCTCAACTCATCCATTCTTCAGGACGGTTGGACGTCAGGGATGTCTCGTTAGTCGAGCAGTCAGTCAACCCTGCACCCCTGCCTTCTTTCATACACATTGTGACCCTGCCTGAAGGTGGGAACACGTGGTGAATTTTCATTTTCAACATCTAGTACTGAATAAATATTATATTATGGCCATGTCTGGTTCTAAAGTTAGTAAACTTGTCAGAAGCGACATTTTGTAACTCTACGCCTACCAGAAGACAGCAGTGTGTAACTGACGAATATTATATAGAAACTATATCTAACACATTTTTTTATTTTTGTGAACATGTTTGGTTTTGATAGATTACTCCTCAAATATGCTATGCTAACTTAATTTCATTAAAAGTAATTAAATGCCAAATTTTAAAAGCATTACTAACACAGGGTGTCCACTCAAACAAAATTTTAAAATTCCTCTGTTTCACGTGGCACTGAGATTTTTTGAAATATTCTTTTACACCTATATTAGATCTACTAGATATGGCATTTTTGTGTCTCATCCCTGCTATGTGACTTCGCACAGCTCGCTTACCCATATTACAGAGGCAAAATGTAGTCTTACATGCTGAACAAAATGCTAAGAAAGGGTCCCTCTCGACAGGCAGCAGCCAGAAAGAATATTCAGTATCAAGGAGCCATCTGTCATTGAAAGTAGTCTTTCTGAGTTTAGACATTTTAATAATTATCAAAAAAAAAAAACAGTTCACAAACTCATCAAAAGTTCTAACGATTATTAAAAATAAAAAAGCACATAAATCAATTGCAGATTGTTTCCGGTGGAAAATGTCACACAAACTTGTTTTCTTCTCTACATTTACATGCACATCCCAAGAGCACAAAATCAAAAATAAATACGCGATATTCAAAATCTCAACAGTAGCATTAAGTTTACTGTCCAATGCACATCACTTTATTGTGTGATTTCCATTCGAGCGACGTAATTTTGGCGGCATTAAACAAAGACAAATTTGACGCCATACTGTTATGGAAGCAGCCACTTATTAACAGCACGGTCACGGAGAATGATTGTTTGTTTGTTTACAAACTAAAATTTTTACGAAAGTAGTGATAATAATTGTTTAATAAAATGAAAAATAAAACATACCTGTACAAGATGGAACAATTTCACATGACGCAAACTGCTTTTGTTGATAATGCACATGGTCATCTCTGAACACTTTCCAACGTAAACAAAACGGTAGGGTTAACAACTTTGGCAGTTGAGTTGATCACATTTACTACAAACACGAGCCCCTGCTTTTTTAATATTCTATCGTAATAATTTTCAAGTCCCAGCTGAACAACTCTCATTTGTTGCTTAATCACTCATTAGAATAAAACATTCAGCAGCCGCATTTTGCGTAGACATTTTAGCCAGGTTATGCGGTGCCTTCAGTGGCGCGGCGGTGGTGGTAACTAGTAAACACATCGGCAATCTTCGGTCCTGATCCGAATGCATCATTACTGTGCATGTGTATTTATGATTGGTGCCGTTGCCGTGTGCTTTCACTGAGCGGTAGAATTTCGTATCATGTTATCTAATTGGCGATATTTATAAATATGTGCACTAAAATATACGTAACCGTAGTTTCGTAGCAAATACCTAAGTCTAGGCAAACACTCAGATATTTCTAAAAATTCCCTGACAGTTGATTAAATTCCCTGACATTTCCCTGATCTCCCTGACAGCTTTTTAATTCCCTGACAATTCCCTGATTTCCCAGTTTTCCCGACGGGTGGACATCCTGTAACACAGATAATCCTGTTACAAGATAATACTGAATGTATGCTCAACCCACCACCCCATCTTCCCCACTTGTTCTACTGTGCCACACAAGGCATACCATCCCTACATCATCTTCTGGCTGGCTGGGAGGTATGCATCAAGTAATACAATTATATGCCCTTAGATTGTGAAGTCTCTGGCAGTTAGGGAATTTGATCCTGAAACCTAGAACCTTCTGATTCAGCCCACATCATCGCTGACCTGGGAGAGTTAACATGTGTGTATGTGTACGTGTACGTGTGTGTGTGTGCATGTGCGTGCGCATGCACGCGTGTGTCCGCATGTGTGTGCATGTGTATATACATATATAGAAATACATACATATATATATACATACACACACGCCCATCTCTCTAAATATCCTCTATTCATCTCTACAAATCTTTCTCTTAAATTCTCTATATACATGCACACATCATCTCCTGTACACTCCTTCCCCTCTCCCCCAGCCACCATCCACTCTTTCTCTGTTATGAGTCACCACTGCCACTCCAGGAAGCTGGCTACCAGACAAAAGTTAGTAGGCGAACTGAAACACCTCAGACCTACATATGGCTGATGACATTTAGCTACCAGATTTCAGTTAAAAAAATTTTAAGATGTTAGCCAACACAAATATATCATAAAATTCTAATACCTTTATTGAAAACATGCCAAATATTTCAGTTCAAAGACAGTGAGGTGTATAGTAAAATTAAAAATTTTTTTACTGAATATTTTTAAAACAATTTAATTTTAATTTGAAAATATTCAGCCACACACACTTCAAATTAATGAGGTTTTATTGCATAATATTTTTGGTATGGTTATTTTAACCAGCGACTTAAAGACATTTAACAACTGGAATATTTAACAAACAATACGAACCGTTACATTGTAGAGTTAACACTTTATTTATGTTGCAAGCCCTTTCGCATGTGCCATGCAGTCAGTTGTGTCATGCAGTCAGTTGGGTTCAGGAGTTGAGTTGGAGTTCAGTATGACTTTAGAACTACAAGCTCCATCTATTCTGCCATTTTGATCGACTCTTAATTCTTTGTCTAGCTCAATGTGGCCTTGTGTTCTCAGCCACGATGCTCATCTACATACCCCCATGCGACACAATTGACTTGACTTAAACTAACTCAAACTATCAAACTCGACTGAGCTCGTGATATTCAGAGATGCTTTGTACAACAGAGACAGAATATTCCAGAACCTTTTAACCCCATAATCATCAGCCCACATTCTTTAGGAAGACCAACTAGCAATAATGTTCCTACCCATTTGTCACTGACGTCAAAATTAATGTCTCTAAGAATAAGCTGTCATAGCTCGACTGAAGAACATTTTTTCCAAACTAACCACTTCTAGGAATTGAGAAAAATCCTGTATGACTAGGTAGTGCTTATTTAGTTAAATTATGCCGAGAAGTATGTGAATAAAATAATATCGACCACACAAGCATTTTCAGGGTACAGCAGCCACTAAGGGCAGAATGTTCATAATGTGATAAAATTTAGCAGATACACATTTAAAACCTGGCTTGTCACAATTGTAGCACAGAGGATGCTTCTGTTTGACTTTCTATCTGCTCACATATTTATTAGCTTGATTTCTATTTTATACCATCGCTTCCAGTTATTTAAAAAAATGTAAGATCAGAGCACTTGTCTTGTTATCCACGAAAATTGAATTTTTGTGACGTTTTGACACATGTCCGTTAAAGGAGTCATCATGTTAATTTTAATCTTCTCAGGTTAAACTCCCTCCCAATACACAAATTCTGACTGTGCCAGTGTAACCTCTGCATACTTGCTTTGCATTTTACATACCTCTTAAAAGAGATATCAGGTATTGGCTTAGACTAACGTTTACATGGGTCGTGTTTCCTAGTCTTGCACTTTAGACCTATGACAATATTACGATCACAGTAAACTTGATAAACTAAAAATGTATCCAAATAACAAACAATCAAAGAAGTCAGTCATGGGTAGCTGAACTTGATATAAAGCATTTTTTGTAAAGAAACATTAATTGGAATCACTTATGGTAGTTAGTTTTATGTCCTGCAACAGTTTAACATTAATCACATCTGCTGTAATAGGTATTCCATTGTGTGCCCAGTAGTATCGATGCATTTTTGTTTTGAGGTATGAAAGCTTCGAGGAACTGAGGAATGAACTCCTTTAAAGGTGGGGGTCCAGGGATCCTACCCCACAAAAATTTAGATTTCAAGGTGTAAAATAGTGCTATTTGAGCAGTTCTACTAATTTTTTTTTAATTTTTAAAATATAAAATTTGTTTGCATAATTAAGTATTTTTTGTGGCTAAAGGGGCAGTTAGAACCCCTAAAAACACCCCAAGATAAGAGTGAGTCCTAGAAAATAATATTTTAGAATTTCGTAATGAAACTTTGACAACATTTACATACTGTAATGTATATTGTATCTGCAAAATTTTAAGTGTTTCCACCCGTAATTAACTCAAATAATTAACATTTTGTTTTATAATTATATTGATCTGTCAATTTTTGAGGCCTTTCTTGTAAAGATAGAAACTTGACACTTGCATTACACATGAAAATAACCTTGTTCTGTGTTTTGGCAAAGTTCCATTGCAGCACATGCCATAGTTACTTAAAAATTAATTAAAATGTGGACGTATGGAAAACACTGAATCTGCTTGTAATGCAGTGTTCCCGAATAATGCCAACTACAATGCTCCCGCTAAAGATATCAAAACACATTTGTGAAATGTCACAGGACAATGATGTAAGAATCGAAAGAGATATGACACACATGTGTGTGCCATACGTAAATCTTAAAAAAACATACAGAAAGCCGATATAAACTTAGCTGAAAGGGGGTGCTAGGCGGCTGTCTGGAAAACTATGTGCTGGCTGCTGTGAGGCAAGTAGGAGGGCTCACATCAGGAAGTCTTCGAGGGATTACAAGGGTCAGAAGGAAACCTTGAATAGCAGGTACTTTGGCCTGGCCTGGCACACGCCAAGTGACAAAGTTTGTGGGCAGTGCTACTTCTTTTAGTTTTTTAAGACATCCCATCCATGGCCTGTGTCTGCTGACACCACTTCTCAACCATACGTATACAAAATTACATATCGTACCGGTAAATAAAAAAGGGCTTGGGATTGGGAAGGAGGTTTGGTAACACTATAAATAAATAAAAACGAACCAGTTATCAATTTTTTGTACGCTAATAACAAGCAAAAGACACTTGGAAAAAATTAATAAATTTGTATACTGACACATCAAAAAACCAAACATTTCGAGTAATCGAAATACGGAAAATATAACCATGATAGCAGTTTAATCCTAATAAAATGTTAAACTTTCGTAAAAACAATACAGAAGGTACATGCGTGTAAAAACCAAGAACACAAATGTTTAATTTTTTTTAGATCTGTAATCTTCCTTGCACAAAACAGATACGTTTTCAGATTATAATTACTCAGCTAGATACACTGTATATGCTTTAAAATGCATCATTAGAATATATTTAAGCATAATTATTTATTCATAGAAGGAAAACCTGCATAAATCATTTTTCTCTTAGCGAGGCATCCTTTATAATTATCTTATGTTCCAAGACAATGATTATGAAAACTAAGTTATAAAATACATAATTAAAGTTTACTGTACGTCAAATTGCTAATTACTTTACTCCCATTTATTTATCTATCACTTCAATGATAAGTTTATAATTATTATTGAATCAAACGGTTTCCTGTATTAACTCACAGTTTAATCAAAAAATGTTGGGCACACAATTATTGTAACAACTAAAATATGTAACTAATACGCTGTTTTAATCATGTTAAGCATTCTTCAGAACACGTTTCAAGATTAATTTTAATTTGGTTGTCAATTCCCAAGTTGAGAGTGGTAATTATATTTTTACACTTTAAATTAATTACGTGACGACTAAAATAAAATATAGTCATGTATTCTTATGCTCACCACTCAATTTTAAAAACTGTCAAAGGAACAATTTACATACAAAAATAATTTCCATCGTAACAATTATATACTGTTGTATTCACTTCAGATGATCATAATTCATTATTACACAACTTGCAATCAGGTGTTTGTCAATGAAATAAATGCTATATTATAGCATTTACAGAAAACAGAGATATGCATTATATATTATCTCGGATATACATATGTAAGTCCAAGTATCAAGGGAAAAAAAATTTACCTAGTAAATTAAGTAAGTTATAAAATAAAAGTTATGTTTATCAATTCGAGGATTTCTTTTGAATGTGCCAGAGAAATACTCATGAAAAATCCTCTAACATGAATTTGGAACACCGTACAATTTGCTGGCTGACCACGTAACAAAGATAAGGCACACGGTACAGCATGCATGCTAGTGGACTACCATTCAATTTGATAATTTGTTTTCCGAATGTCTGAACCTGGAGGTGCTCAGTAGAACATGAAAGTGTGATCCAACGGTAGCAACATTTATTGGACAAGTTATCTCTGTTTATGTTACTTCTGTGAAGTCTTAACATGGGTAAGTTTACACACCCATATCGCAACGATTATAAATTTTTTTTATTTAGGAATTTTTCTCTAGAATATTCTTGTAACATTGTGACTTTCAGGACTGCAGTGGCAGTGATTTGAGCACTCACCTCCAACAGGAGTGATCACTTCCTCATCGTCTCGCATGATCTAAGATGTTAGTTGTATAAAATTATTAGCTCGACGTGAATTTTCCATTATTCTTTACGTTACTGTATGAGGAATTATTTTACCAAAATTTAGGATTACTTTGCACCATAATAACTTCTTGTAAATTATGGTTTATAGCTTATGTTGTTGAGGATTTCATCGTGCTTAGTTTTCATGATAAATAATACTTCAGAGGGAAGGATGCCTAGGAGCTTCTGATGAATTAATTAAATTTAATATTGTCTTTATTCATGGCGCAGTTAAGGCGTTATTGCCTTTTCTTCCACTGTACCATATAAATAAATACTACAGAAGTCTTACTGGACAAACTACACTTTACACAATAATTTCTTACAAAACAATAAATCAAGCACAAGGCAGTATTATGTTAAAAATAGTACCCATTAACTTTGGTAATAATTTTAATTGGGTTTAAAAATTATGATAGATAGATTCAATGATGATTTTGTAAAATTTATTTAGGATTGGGTAATTTTGCACATTCATTACATATAATATAATGGTATGATTGACATTTGCTAATGGAATATCACTATAGAACTACTATCACAACAATGCTAGATATTAAAGAGATTTTTGCAGTTAGCTACGGTGGCAAAGTAATTAGTAATTACCTAATGAGTTTACTAATATTATGACGTAAGAAAACACATCTATAAATAAATTTGATGTAATGAAGGAACAAGCACATGTATAAATGTTATTACGGCCAAATGAATTAATTTGCAGTGAATTATTATTTTATATAAAATATTATATCACGTTAAAATTGTGAACTGGTAAGTTACTATCTCTATTATAGTTGTGAAAGTAAGTGACTTAAAGTAAGTTAAATGGGTCGTGTAAAGTACTCTTTATGGTGTTCACAGTTTTACGTTATTTTAATAGACTATTTTTCCCTCTTTTTCCAGTTATAATCTGGTTCAAGGATGTAAAATAAAAGTGAAGTAATTTCTGAACACAATGATGGTTAAAAGGTTACAATTTATTTTCGTTCATTATTGTAGACTAGCTGGTTCCCGCAACTTCGATTGCGAGGTTTTCCATTAAATGCAATAATATTTCTGAAGCAAAAAGTTTTGAAAAGTTGAAAATAGGGCAAAATTATGTATAAATAATTA